>JAKTVF010000156.1:0-27738 GCA_030557055.1 Candida tetrigidarum
GATATAATGAAACAAGCTACAAAAAAAAAACAACCAGGAAAAATACAAACGTGTAAATCGCTGATTGTTGGTATTTTTTTTTTTTCGCTGTCTCTCTCTCTATGTGTACTGTAGAAAGTCCAAGGAGGGAACAAAACGAAGAAATGAAAAAGAGGAGACGAGAGACAAAAAAAAAATCAGTGTCTAATATTATATTTGCTTTGTCATGTTTATTTTTCTAGTGTTCTATTTGTTTGAAATGCAACATTAACAGATTTAGTTTCGGTATATCTTACTTTACACTACATTATGGAATCCTTCTTTACCTCTGGCAAGACCGGCTTTGACGATCTTACTGATCTCTTCTGGATCCTTCGTGATTTGGGTGAATATCTCGTACCCATTTTCGGTGATCAAAACATCATCTTCGATTCTAACACCACCAACGTACCAATACTGGTCCAACACTTTTTTGTCAATGTACTTGGCACTTTCTGGGTTGTTCAACACGTCCTCTAATAAAAATGGAGAGAAATAACAACCAGGTTCGTTGGTGACAACCATACCAGTTTGCAACTTTCTTCTAATTCTCAAGTAGCACAACAATGGGTCTGGGTCTGAATAGTTTGCGTTACCGGCAACATCATGGGTATCCATACCAAGGACGTGTCCTAACCCATGAGGGAAGAACCTGGCACTGGCTTTAGCCTTGAACAATTCGTCAACTGAGTATTCGGACTTGAAGATACCCAACTCTAAGAATCCTTCAATTAACACTTTGTGTGCAGCCAAGTGAAGGTCCTCCCAATCAGCACCTGGTTTCATCATGTCGTAGGTAACCGATTGCATTTTCAAGACCAAGTTGTAGATTTCCAAATGTTCTTTGGACCAGTCACCATTGACTGGGAAACATCTGGTGACATCACTGGCGTAACATTCCCATTCTGCACCGGCATCAATCAACACAGATCTCTTCTCTGGTGTAATATCACCGTCATTTTTAACCCAGTGCAATGTAGAACAAGTCTCACCACTGCAACAGATTGGATCATAACTTTGGTTCTTGGCACCTTGTCTCATGGCATGGTACATGAACTCTGCGTGAATATGGGTCTCTTTGGTTTCGATCGGAAGTGCAGACATCACAGCATGGTGACAGTTATCGGTGATCTTGGCTGCGTGTTTCATCAATTCGATTTCGTAATCGTCTTTGATGAGTCTTGATTCGTCAAGGGCATAAAAGAAATCTTCGTCTCCTCCAACCAAGTAGGACTTGAATTTGTCGTTGAATTTATTGACGTCAGTGGTGTAAGCCTTTTTGACTTGCTTCAAATCTTCTTCGACATCGGCAGCGTACTTGACTTCATCAACATCGTATTTCTGCAAGGCATCTTCTTTAGACAATGGTAATCCAGACCACATGATATCTTCCTTGTCGACATCTGGCAAGTAAAGCACCAACTTGTCTTTGGCGGAGTCGTACAATACGTGAGATCCTGGGATGCTACACCCAGTCAAGTAGTAGAAATATCTATTTTGTCTGAATGGTTGGGTCTGATCACAATATTGGTAGAGCACCAAATCTTCCCCACTAATGAAAAAAACCGAATCCTTGGATTTGGTCAAGTTTTTCTTTTCCAAATGGGACAAAACATTGTGGGCATGTTTCTTGGCTGGATACTTTTTTCCTTCAAGGGATTTTGGACCGTCTGTCATTATTGAGTATAGTTAATTAATGATGAAAGAAATGAAAAAAGAAATATAGAAAAAAATGGAAAAGTATCAGGATTTAAATATCCCATCATAAAAAGGTTGCACCAAAATAGGCCGAGAAAAATTTAGTAACGTAAGAATTTTTTTGATTTTCGAGTTTACCTCATGTAAGGCATTTTGAATCAAAACCATAATGGGGGATGGCACTAAAAAAAAGAAAAAAGAAAAAATATAATGGCGCCTAGAAATGGACTAAACACAAAATTCTTGAAACTGTCACACGTGATATTTACACACGTGAATACTCTCTGATCTCTCTTTTTTTTTCATTCAACACAATTTTTTTTTTTTTCGTCCTTGTTTCTTTGCCACCTCTGTTTACATAAACTACTCACACCACCAATTTATATTCATACTACTACTACTAGACGACAATTACAATGGAAAGATTACAACGATTATTAGGACAAGGAGGTGGATTAGGTGGAGCTGCACCACCACAAAGCGACGGCCCAGTAATTGATAATTCAGAAACCGTGTATATATCGTCATTGGCATTGCTTAAGATGTTAAAACATGGACGTGCGGGTGTGCCGATGGAAGTTATGGGGTTGATGTTGGGAGAATTCGTGGACGATTTCACCATTCATGTGCATGATGTGTTTGCCATGCCTCAATCGGGTACTGGTGTTTCTGTTGAAGCCGTGGATGACGTTTTCCAAACCAAAATGATGGATATGCTCAGACAAACCGGAAGAGACCAAATGGTTGTTGGATGGTACCATTCCCACCCTGGTTTCGGGTGTTGGTTATCCTCTGTCGATGTCAACACACAGCAATCTTTTGAGCAATTGAATAAACGTGCTGTTGCTGTTGTGATAGATCCAATTCAATCTGTGAAGGGTAAAGTTGTGATCGATGCCTTCAGAACAATCGACGCCACCACATTGATGATGGGCCAAGAACCACGTCAATCGACCTCCAATGTCGGTCACTTGAACAAACCATCAATCCAAGCATTGATCCACGGGTTGAACCGTCACTATTATTCATTAAATATCGATTACCACAAAACCGCATACGAAACAAACATGTTGTTGAATTTACATAAAAAGAACTGGCAATCGGGTTTGAAGTTGGTAGATTACAACCACAAAGAGGTGGAGAATTTGGACAACACCGAGAAGATGGTGAACATTGCGAAATTGTACAACCAAAGAGTTCAAGAGGAGAAAGAATTGACGGAAGAACAGTTGAAAACAAGATACGTGGGTAAACAAGATCCAAAGAAACATTTATCCGATACTGCTGAAAAATTGATAGATGATAATATCAGTACATTGCTTGCTGGAAACATCGATGCTGTAGCCATTCAATAGATAGTATATCAAACATCAAAAATATATATATGTAAACATACAATAGATTTTCCACTAATTTTCGCTCTTTTTTTCTAGTAAATTTTTCATTTTTTAAATATTTTTTTGCTGTAAATTTTTTTTTTTGAGCCTTGTCAACTAACTATAAACAAACCATGTCAAACCCATTCTCGAAGAAAAGAAAACTTACTCACAACAATGACGACAATGGCATACATCGAGAGTTGTTGGATTTTGATTTTGACAAAGTTTGTCTGGTGACGTTGGATTCCAGTAACGTGTATTGTTGTTTGGTGTGTGGAAAGTTTTTGCAAGGAAGGTCGAAGTCATCACCAGCATATAACCATGCCATTACCCTGAACCACCATAAATTTCTCAACTTAACGTCGGAAAAATTCTATGACCTACCGGAAGATATTGAAATCCCGAAATCACATGAACTTCAAGATATTATAGGGTACCTCAATCCAAGATACACCACAAGAGATATCGAGTTGTTACCCAGGATATCATTCGATTTAAATAGTGAAAAGTACCTTGTTGGGTACGTTGGACTCAACAACATCAAACACAATGACTATTTAAATGTCGTGGTACAAGCATTGGCCCATATAAAACCGATCAGGGATCATTACTTACTATTGTCGAATGGTGATTCGTTGAATGACAAATTTGGCCAGTTGGTTAGGAAAATCTGGTCACCACATTTATTCAAAAGCCATGTTTCACCGCAAGTGTTTATGACCAGTGTTTCAGATGTATCCAAAAAGAAGTTCACCACAGAGAAAGGTAATCCCAAGATGTTTTTATTGTGGTTATTGAATCAACTAGATTGTCCGTTTGACTGTTTGCGAGGCGAAGTCGAGGTCACTTCAACTCCAATTGTACCACACGAAGGCAATGAGAAAGTAGAGTTTGTGACCCTAGAATCTAAAACTAAAACAACAAAAACGAAATTTTGGATGCTTTCAGTGGATGTTCAACTGACGCTGTTCAACACACGTGGCGATAAAATTGAAGAAATACAATTGGAAGATCTACTTACAAAGTATGATGGTGAAACTGTTACACAGGGAGCAAAGGATATTCGTACTTATAAAATCACTAAATTACCCGAATATCTAGTCATCCTGATGGAAAGATCCAAGGAAAGCAAAGCCGTGGTCAAGTTCCCTGACGTTTTAGAGATGAAGGGAGAGAAATACGAGTTGGTCGCTTCCATTAGACTTAAAAACAACTGGCTGATTGCATTAAAGACAGAAAAGGGGTGGATTCTGATAGACGACCTAGAGGTCAAGTTTTTGAGTTCTGAATTGCTATTCCTAGATGAAAACTATATACAAATATGGAAACTAATTCAATAAGTCATAGCAAGACTTGACAAACAGTACCTGTGAGATTACCTCACCCAACTTTGTAGATTGTAGGAATTGGTCAATGATGATAATGTAACCTGCTAATTTGAACTTTATAATGTCATTTGGGGTTTCTTCAATGCTCTTGATTATCAACTTCAAGTCGCTGGCAAACTCTACCAATTTCTGATCATAAAAATTCACCAAATATTGACCAGACAAATTCGGATACCGGCGTGCAAATTGGTTCCATGATGGTACTTCCGACATGAAATCCACCAATTCTGTATTGCTCACAATGGAGCTTTGTAAACCAAATATTTTTGACATTACTTCAAATGGCAAGTTTTCTGTCAAGATACACAATATCCAAACATCGTAAAACAGTGTGTCGATCAAATCATTCAATAGCTTAGTATCTTCGTCCCCTTTAAGATTGTTGGCGGATATGCTGTGGTTTATTTCATCCAAAGTCCTTATGGTTCTTGTTTCACTCGACTCGATTAAAATTGGAAGAACTTTATTTGGTGATCCATACAATGATAACTTCATTATGCCACTACCATTGTTGCTGGTGCCTTGCGGAACAGGCAATTTCAAGTTGTTCTTGTATGCCAATATCAATGCGGTACTTAAAGACATGGGATCTGTTGGTATTATTTTACCTTGACATTCAAATACGTTGAACACACCCAATGTTAATTGTACTTTAGTGTCACCTTGAAAATAGTGGATTCCATTCCCTGCAATTGCAGGAGTATCATCTTTATATGTCTTCAACGGCACAGAGTCGAATACTGATTTGACAATTTCCGGAACAGCCATTGTCGCTAATGATATTATTTATTGTTGATTTATTTAGGTTTACAAGATTATAAAGAAACTATTCGGAAGAAATTTTTTAGGATTTTTTTTTTTTTTTTTGGATCTTTGCGAGGTTATTTTCATTAGACATTTATTGTTTCTAATATATGTTATATACAGCTAGAAGCCATCCAAAAAAACCATTTTTTTTCCTATTCATTACATTAACCTGAACCATTCCCCCCTTCTCATTTTGTTTCTATTAATAATATAAAAAAAAGCATCAAGTAAAAAAAGGGGACACATAAGGGAAACTCTACTCACCGCTTGAATCTAAAGGTCGTCTGTGGCAACCAAATCAATGGCCATGTCATACCAAGGGTGTCCAGCAAATTTACAGTCACTTTCACCCAAATTGTTAAACCCGATTTTCTCATAGAACGGAATCAATTCTTTCTCGTTGATTATCACAATTTGATCTCCCAAGTCTTGGTTTGATAATTTCTGAATGTAATCATGCAACAACAACGCACCCAAATTCTTACCTCTCCATTCTGGATCAATAACCACCGAATGAATACCTATGTTTCTGGAGTTATCGAAATGACCAGACCCTTTAACCTCTTTGGAAGGCAACTCCATCGAAGCCTCTGTGATTTTATCAGAAGCTATTTTAGTTGCAATAACGTGTCCGATTAATGTTTCCTTAACAACTGACGCTTTGGTTGGTAACTCATCGTCATCCTCGCCGTCGTTCTTACCCCCATTCTTGGCGTGTTCTTTCTCAAGTCGATCTGCCACATCCGGTAAGTTGATGGCGTTGAACTTGTACCCGTACTCTCTGACAAACAAACCCGAACACAATTCTGGGGCAACTGTCAATCTATACTTGAACTTTTCCGCACTGCATCTGTGTTCCGGAGGAAACCCTTTTGCCTCTAATTCAACACATTGATCAAGGTCTTCAATGGTCAACGGTCTGATTGATAAATTTGGAGGAAAATCAGACATATCTTGGCTGAAATATTTATAATATATACTATACGAAAAAAGAGAACAAGTGAAATGATTCTAATTTTTGTAGAGTTTTTTTTTTTTTCTTCTTACTTTTTTTTTTGTTTAAACTTTTTACATGTTGTTTTTCTCTTGTTTTTCCTTCTTAGTCATGTATTTTTTACCGTGTCCCTTCTACCAAAAATAATACACATACTAATGCGATCGCCGGTCTTAGTATCACGCGATTATACACATATATACACACACACACACGCAATTCCTGCCTAAACTTGTTATTCTAACTCAACAACGTCTTCCCACCCATCATCGTTCGATATCAACTTATCACTAATCTCCCAGAGATGGACAATGTTATCATCAGCAACAGACCCAATCGTCCAGTCCTTGTATGGACACCAAGTCAAGTCACTGACCCCTGCAGTGTGACCCGCATGCATCATAAATAGTTCGGGGCAACCATCCTCAGCATCTTCCTGTTGTTGTTCTTCACCAACCTTGAACAAGTCCCAAATAATGACTCTTCGATCTTGCGAACCGGAGGCAAGGATTCCGTCGTTGTGCGGAGAAAACTCCATACAGGTTATACCTTCTGAATGTCCCATCATGGTGTGTAACAACCCTGAGCTAGGACCCAACTTTCTCAAGTCCAACAAATTGATATTGGAGTTGGTGTTACCAATAGCAACCAAGTTATGAGCGAATGGCGAGAATGCCAACGAATTGATACCCTCCGAAGTGGCGGCATAGTAATCAGTGACCACCTTCTTTTCTCTCACATCGAATAAATAAAGGTGCTTGTCTTCGGAGACAGACGCAAACAAGTTTTCATCAAAATGGTGCCATTTGACATCGTTGACTATATCTTTTTGAATATCGCTTTTGTACACAGTGGCGTTGTCTTTAGTTGTATCAGAAACACATACCCAGTGGTCATCTGCACCGGTAACCAAGAGTCCCTTTTGTTTGGGGTTCCATGAGATACCGTACCCATTTTCTGTATGGGGAGCAAAATGAGACACCTTCTTTTCGTCTTTCAAGTTGTATAAATCGACTTGCCCCAACCCATTGATGGTGGCAACGATGTTTGGATCCTGCGGCATGTACCTGGCACGGCAGATTTCGGCACCATTATCAAGTTTTTCAGTAATTTTGATCTTTGAGTTGGCTTTGGCTGTTCCGTCAACCAGCAACTCGGTCGATGCCACCTTCAAATAATTAGTATCCTGACCTGACGTGTGTGTACCCAATAGAAGCCTAGCATTGATAAGTCCGTTGGCCACACTATGGTCAGGAAGCCATTGCACTGTGAGCGAGGGCCATGTCAATGCCGTCTCACTGACAAATTCGTACATGTATCTGCAATTCTTTCTCCATAATTGATACTCTTCCTTGATGGAAAGTGGCTCTGTTGATTCTTGTTCTGCCATTGTGTTATGTTGATGATGATAACGATGTTGTTGTTGCTGTTCAAGAGAGAACAAAAAAGAAAAAAAAAATCACAATTGTGAAAAAAAAAAAAAAAAAATATACCAAAAACAGAAAACGTTGTTTCTTCTAATTTACGCGTCTATAAAATTTACTGAGTTCGCATAGTTTGTTTCGTAACAATCAATGACCTTCAATGCATCGCTAATGTGGTTGAAATAAGGTTTTGATGCATTTTCTATTAATGCGTAGCAGCTAAGAATCGACTCCATTTCAGGTGTGACTATAGCCCCATTGTGCTGCTCGGCGAGTTCTTGCATCTCGAAATATTTCAAATCAGTGAGATTATCCACCAACAGTTCTACAATACCGGCATCCTCCAACCGTTTCCTTAATTTTGTGTCTTGACTTAATCTCACGAAAAGTGCCTTGATTCCTCTGGAACTATAGGATTCAATCAAATCTTTCAAGATTTTTACTGCAGTTGAATCGATTGATGACATACCATTGAGATCAAATATCACGTACTTTGTCATTGAGCTATCTCTACTTCTTTTCTGCGCCGGGTGCGCCTTGGTAGACCCGTACAACTCAACTCTCTTCAACCTTGCCGTCAAGTCACTGCAGTTTGTGAAGGTAAGTGGTTCTGGGACTTTTATGATCAAACACCCTTCAACTTCTTCAAGAACAGATTCGTTCAACTGCATCAACTGGGCATCGTCAAATAAGTTGATATGCGATCCCATTTTTTCCAGACCTTGGTAAGTTGGAATATCGGCATCGGCAAATGTGTTGGTGTTTGGGTATCTCCCCAAGATTTGGATTCTGGATAAGGTGGAGTTTTTGATCACTCGAATAAGCAGGTACACAATCCCCACTGCTATACCACCCTCCATGGAAAAGAATAACGTGGTACAGACAGTTACCCCAAATGTTACCAACTCATCATATCCTCTTGTTCTCCAATGAAAGTACAACTCGTACGGAGCCTCTTCAATCAACAGGATACCAATGGCTGCAGCAACAACACTCAACATACACTGTGGCACAAAATACAAATATTTCAACAAGAACTGGACAGTCAATAAAGTACATATCCCCATGATAGCTCCCAGCATGGTGGTTTTGGCGGAAATTGCATTCACCTTGGATCTTCCATACCCACCGAATGCAGGAAGCGCGCCAAATACCGAACCTATGATATTGATACTTCCCAATGCCACTAACTCACGATTAGAAGATATGGGGAGGTTGTATCTTGATCCCAAGGACTTTGACGCAGTGGTGGACTCGAAAAATCCCAACATGGCACACATGAACCCGGACGTGCAGAGTTTCTTAATCAAATTCAATTGGTTGAACGATATCGGGTTGTACAACTTGAACTCGCCGTCATTTTTCACTTTACCAATTACCGCAATACCTTGTAAATCCCATCGGTATTTTTGACAAAGAATAGTCGATCCGGCCACGACCAACAATATCTCAGGAATGAATACGGCATATTTGTAGAACGCACCTTTCCTTTTGGCCGCATATTTCTTGAACAACCGGATAGCCATGATGATGACAAACCCAACAAGACCAATTTTAGTACTCAAAGGGTTATACTCTCCAGCATAATGTACAAGGAACCTCACTTTATCAAACGGAGAGTGTATATCCATTTCGTTTGGATCGTCAGAGATTTTCTTCATTAATGCTTCCAAACCAAGAATAATGATCAGGGACGTGATGATCATAACTATTCCAACACCAGAAATAAACCCTTTCAAGAGAGATGCACTCAAGACGTTATCCAAATACCCAAATCTAGACAACCCAAACCCCAACAACGTGGCTCCACTAACGAAAGTGATCGCCACGACGTATTCCACGGGGTCCAAATGTTTTTTATGGGCATGGTGAAGTAAAGGTTCAATAGCTTGCCCCACTATCAAAGAAATGGGTGCCTCGGGTCCCACAATCATCTGCGGGACACTGCCAAACACGAGGTAAATCAACGGCGAAATCCCCAAAGAGTACAAACCTGAGGTGACTGGCACATGGGCCAAACTCGTTGCATAAGATAACGAAAGTGGGAGTTGGAAAAACACCAACGTCAAACCACCGATCAAGTCTCCAATGAAAAATGTCCAGTTGTATTGATCGATCCATGATAAGCATGGTATGTAGTATGGGAGAATGTCGGACCATTGCAAGTTTGCCAAATTCTGGGTGTTGGCAGGGACGTACCCTGTCTGTGAAGGGGTTTTGTATACAATAGACTCCATATCTGTTGGTTGGGGGTCGAATAGATAGTTGTAGTGCTGGTTATCTTTAAGTAGTGACAGTCGTTCATTATTGACTCTCTTTTGCGATATATGACGAATACTTGATGTGGGGCTGGTGATCCTTGCTGCCCTTTCAGAAGAGTCAGTGACTGACCTAGGACTTCTCTTCATTGTATATGGGGGGGGGGACAGCTGGTAGTGGCACTAGACCTTTGGTTGGGAAGTAAAACGTGATTTACACAGTTTTGTTTCTTTTTTTTTATTAGTCAATATATATTTATATAGATAAATAAATTGAATCAAGTTTGCGGAAAAAATGTGACATGTGATCACCGCTTTTTGCTCTTAAATTGGAAATACACGTTGACTATGGCCGTCAACAATAAAAAAACATGAGGAGGTTCATTTTACAACATCAATGTAAGGTAATGAGATTAGATATGTAAGAATAAAAAGAAACTACAACAACCTATGCTAACACAAGTAATCTCCTGTCCGTATAAACAAACAGGACTAACTGACCGTATCCGGCAGCTTTGTAGTGTACAATGACGAATCAGATAGAGGTTTTCGCCTTTTTTTTTTCCGGTTTCAATTCTTTTGCGAATTTTCTTTTTTTTTTTGTATTAAATTTTTTTTTCATATCATTTCAGGTTTCCCATTCATCAATCCAAACACAAACTACAACCCAATGGCATCGTACATTGCAAAGAGATTATTCTCGTCCAGTAAAATCAGATTAGATACACTCGCGTTGGTGGAGAGTGTGAACAATGGAGTGAATCCAGCTTCTTTGTCTACCATCACAGCAGCCACTCAAATAGGAGAACCAGTCACTGCAATCATCTTAGGCAGCAATGGGGATGCTGTTGCTGAAGCCGTTTCCAAAACCGAAGGTGTTTCCAAAGTTTTGGTTGCCAAAGACTCCAAATACGACCACTCCTTAGCCGAAGAGATTTCCCCGTTACTCAAAGAGATTATTAACGATGGTAAATACACACACTTTTTAACTGCCAGCTCGTCTGTTGGTAAATCAGTGCTTCCAAGATTAGGGGGTTTGTTGGATGTCCAACCAATTTCAGATATCATTAAGGTTATCGATGGCAGCACTTTTGTGCGTCCAATCTATGCCGGAAACGCCTTGGCTACCGTCAAGTCCAAAGACAGTATCATACTCGCATCTGTGAGAGCATCCGCTTTCCCACCAGCAGAACTTGGCGGCTCTTCAGCTCCAATTGAAGAAGTTACCAAGACCGTTGAGTCGGGAAACCGTACTGAATTTGTTTCTGAACAAATTGTCAAATCCGAGAGACCAGAGTTGGGACTGGCTACAAGAGTTGTTGCTGGTGGCCGTGGGTTAAAGAATAAAGAGACATTTGACAAGTTGGTAGACCCATTGGCCAGTAAGTTAAATGCTGCCATTGGTGCTTCCAGAGCAGCCGTTGACTCAGGGTTCTGTGATAACTCCTTACAAGTAGGTCAAACCGGTAAAATCGTTGCTCCAGAATTGTATATTGCTGTTGGTATCTCTGGTGCCATTCAACATTTGGCTGGGATGAAAGACTCCAAGACCATTGTGGCAATCAACAAAGACGGCGACGCACCTATCTTTAACGTTGCAGATATTGGATTAGTTGGTGATTTGAACGAAGTCATCCCTGAATTGACTGAGAAATTGTAGGATTGAAGGTTGTGTAAAGAACAAGAAATGTATAACGACAAAGACGTACAAAAATAAATTTGCATTCATATGACAGATACGTAAACTAATACTCTCTCTCCCACGGGACATACGAGACGAGGAAGCACAGCAATAATAACAACAACAGAAAAAAAAAAAAACACACGCCAATTAAAATAGAAAAACCCAAAAAAGAAAAAAAAAAATAACCCTACGCTTCAATGATCTGTTCTCTTTTTTCCCTTCAGTTGTTGCCCTTGTTACTCCACTTTTTTTTTCTTCCGTTCTTTCATTCTTTCCCTCTTTGTATTGCCCATTGATCAAGCCATGAGTTCCGAATTATCAGAAGGTGAATTGTCACATACGTCGTCTTCATCGTCGTTTGTTCCTGTTGACCAACGTCAATTACAGGACGCTATCCAGGTTATCAATGAAGATAAGAAATTCAACCAGAGCGTACTTGAATATATCAATAAAACAGCTCCCGCGGATGTAGGAAACAACTACCACATCATTTCCGTGTTTGGATCCCAATCCACAGGTAAATCCACGTTGTTGAACAAGTTGTTCAATACGAATTTTGATGTCATGGACGAACTGAACCGTCAGCAAACAACCAAGGGTATTTGGTTGGCGTTTTCGCCCGTCGTGTCCACAACCGCGGGCCACACGAGCAGCAAGTCCAACATCCTTGTTATGGATGTGGAAGGTACTGACGGTAGAGAGAGGGGTGAAGACCAGGATTTCGAACGTAAGGCCGCGTTATTTGCATTGTCTACATCCGAAATATTGATCATCAATATCTGGGAAACCCAGGTTGGATTGTACCAGGGTGCCAATATGGGGTTGTTAAAGACCGTGTTTGAAGTCAATTTGTCATTGTTTGGTAAGAGCAAGTTGCAGAAGAGTGACGATCACAAGGTATTGTTATTGATTGTTATCAGAGACCATGTGGGGGTGACTCCAGTTGAAAGCTTGGCCAAAACATTCACCCAAGATTTGATCAACATGTGGGCCAACCTTGCCAAGCCGGCCGAGTTGGAGCATTTACAATTTTCCGATTTCTTTGATGTTGATTTCCATGCCCTTAACCATAAAGTCCTTCAACCAAAGGAGTTTGTCGAAGGAATCAACAGGCTTGGTGATCGATTGGTTGTGACTGAAGAGTTGTTCAAACCTGAATACCACCACCAAGTGCCTATTGATGGATGGGTCATGTATTCTGGGAACTGTTGGGAACAAATAGAAACAAACAAAGATTTGGATTTGCCAACGCAACAGATTTTAGTGGCGCAATTCAAGTGTGACGAAATCGTGGAGAATGTTTTCCAAGAATTTTTGGGCAAATTCGAACAGTTGTTTGGAGACTTGAAAGCTGAACCTGATTATGCGCAATTGGGTGCGTTGTTCCATGATTTGAGGAACGACACGCTTGAGAATTATGATATTTCTGCGTCGAGATATAACAAGGCGGTTTATGAGCAAAAAAGAGTGAAATTGACGTCATTGGTGAACGAAAAGTTTAAAGAGGTGTTTGATGTATATGCCAAACAGTTGAGTTCATCCATGTTGAAGAAGTTCCATAGCGATGTGGTGGCATTGAAGGGTAAAGATTTCTCTAGAAGCGTGAAGGAGTTGTCTACCAAGTTGATCACGCTGATTGTCACGACCCTTGGTTTGATATCCTTACTGGGAGACCTCTCTTCCAATGAGGTGACCACATCTTTGAGCAAAGAAATCGATGGTATTGTATCCAGACAACAGGTTGTTGAGTTGAATTCCATTGTCAACAAGGGGGTCAAGAGATTGTCTACGGGCTTGTCAAAGAGTATCCAGTTTGAGTTGGGTGATCCAAATGAAGAGACATGGGATACCGTTCTCAAACAGTTCCGCCAGCTTTCAGACGATGTGTTGACCAAGTACAATGGTGATTTTGGTTTAGGTACTACGGACGCTCAAAACCAGCAAGCGATTGAGAAATTCAAGTTTAAATCATGGAGCCAGTTTTATGAGTTGATGCACAAGTTGATTTCAAAAGAAAAGTTGTTGGTGTTGTTGCAAGACAGGTTTGATGATATATTCAGATACGATGAGAACGGGTTGCCCAAGTTATACTTGAACGAAGCGGACTTGGAAAAAACGTTTAGTGAGTCCAAACAGCACGCGTTGAAAGTGATGCCTATTTTGACTATTGCGAAGTTGAGTGATGGTTCAGAGATTCTACCAGACTACGATGTTTTTGATCACAAGTTGAGAGAGAAATATTTAGGAGTACAACCTGAAGATCATGATAGTGATGATGATGAGGTGGGAGATGCAGAGAAATGCTTTGCACAAATCATCAGTGAAGAGGAAAAACTGCAGATATTGAGCAAGTTCAAAAAGGAGGTCGATGCGAAGTATATTGAAACCAAGCGTTCGATTGTGCAACATGTTACGCAAATCCCATACTACATCTATTTGATTATAGTTTTCCTCGGATGGAACGAGTTTATGGCCATTGTCCGAAACCCGTTGTTGTTTTCATTGGCATTGTTACTAGGCGCCAGTGTATACGTGTTGTACAAGTTGAATTTGTTGAAACCGGCCATTGTTGTTGCACAAAGAACATTTGACGAAGCTGTTGCAGTGGGCAAGGAAAAATTAAAAGAAATTTTGATTGACGATCATGAGACCCAGGCACGACATATGAGTAAGATTGCGGGGACTAAGAATTCAACAACAGAAGAGTATCTGGATAACATTGAATTGGACGATATGTAACGTGTATGTAGAGTATGTGAATTTAGTTTAAGGTTGTTTTTTCTTTATACAATAAACGAATTAAAACAAAACACAGAACAATAAGATACTGTTACAGGAACATCGTAACTTTTTCCGGAGAAAAAAAAAAAAATAGGAAACAAAAACCTGGGGATAACACGGAAAAAATGTAACAGTAATGCAGCAGAGCATTCTCGATGTAACCTCGAAACAACCCCAAAAAAAAAAAAAAAAAAAAAAAAAAAAAAAAAAAAAAAAAAAACAAAAAAAAAAAAAAAAAAAAAAAAAAAAAAAAAAAAAAAAAAAAAAAAAAAAACACGAGGGAAAAAAAAAAAAAAAAAAAAAAAAAAAAAAAAAAAAAAAATAAAAAAAAAAAAAAAAAAAAAACAAAAAAAAAAAAAAAAAAAAAAAAAAAAAAAAAAAAAAAAAAACAAACCAAAAAAAAAAAAAAAATAGTAAAATAGTACAAATATTAAAAAAAAAAATAATATAGTAAAATAGTGCGTTTACTAACTTAACGCCTGTACCACCACAACAATTTCATGACAACGGAAGAATAATTTATAAATACTTATAGGGTTTTCAGTTTTTCTTGCTTTATTTTATTTTCATTTATTTACTGGCTTGTTTGCAACTTTGTCTTTTTCTTCTCTCTAGACAAATCTCCCACTTTAAAAGTAAATAAAACAAGGAATCGATAAATATGATAAAGACTACTCCAGGAGATATTACCACTGTATCTACTCCGAAAACCTCCTATTTAATGGATGTCAACGATGTCTCTTCCCAGTCTAGCGATGCGTCTGTGGAAACCAGTTTGTTGCCTAGTGTGACCCATGCGTTCACTGCACATTTGACAGAAGAGAACTTGAATGTCCATTCCGAGAAAGTGTTCCAGGATTTTAAATCTGCGTTGGTGGATAATTCCAAGATCTCCATGTTGCCTAATTACAATATTTCCCCCACTGGTGAAGAATGCGGTCAGTATTTGGTTATTGATTTGGGTGGATCTACTTTGAGAGTTGCGGTGGTTGACATTGCTGAACCGTGTGATACCAAATCAAGACAGGAGAGAGTCACTGTTGTTGAAGAAAGAAAATGGATTATTGCCAATGATTTCAAGACGATCAACTATGAGTTTTTCAAATTTATTGGAGAAAAGATCAATGAAGTGTTATTATCCCAAACTGTTCTTGATACCAAGACCGTTATCAATACCGGTATCACCTGGTCTTTCCCATTGGACACTACCAGCTACAACAACGGTAAGATCCGTCACGTTTCCAAAGGTTATACTATTGCTGAAGATATCTACGACCAAGACTTGAAGTTTGTGTTAGAAAATGTAATGAAAGATGAGTTTGGGTTGGTTGTGGAGGTGTGCTCCATTTTGAACGACTCGTTGGCTGTGTATTCTGCTGGGTGTTTCATTGACGATAACATGAAGTTGGCCATGGTTTTAGGTACTGGTTTTAACATGTGCTGCTCCTTGAACAGATCAGACGAGCTTCATGCCGATAAGATGTTGGGCGATGCCACATTATTCAACTGTGAGGCTTCGTTGTTTGGCCAAAACTTGTGTGACGCCTTTGCAACCAAGTACGATGGTCTTGTGGACGCCAGATTTAAAGAAAAGGAACTCGATTTCAAGACATACATGGAATCTGATCCATTGACAAAGGCACTTTTCCAACCACACGAGTTGATGACCAGTGGAAGATATTTGCCAGAGTTGACCAGATTGGTTTTGGTTGATTTGATTGAGGCTGGCGAAATATTGCAGAATGTGGGACCATTGGATAGAATCTTGGAAAAAGAGTATGATGGTTTCAGTGGAGAGGTGATGTGTTTTGTGCATGAGACTGAAGACTACGAAAAGATTAACGAAAGAATATGTGAGGAATACAACTGGAGTTCGGTGTCTATAAATGATATTGTCACCTTGAAACAGGTGATTGACTGCATTGTCAAGAGAGCCGCGTTCATTGTGGCCAACACCATAATTGCATTTTTCAAATTGTTGGAACAATA
Source organism: Candida tetrigidarum (assembly GCA_030557055.1). Taxonomy (NCBI): domain Eukaryota; kingdom Fungi; phylum Ascomycota; class Pichiomycetes; order Serinales; family Debaryomycetaceae; genus Candida; species Candida tetrigidarum. The sequence continues at coordinate 16,421 of JAKTVF010000156.1, forward strand.
CAGTGATGATAAATTACAAGGCGATGTGACCATTGGTTATGTTGGGTCTGTGTTGAATTATTTTCACGATTATAGAAGTTTGGTTATAAGTTATGTTAACGATAATGAGGAGGCTAGAAAATTGGGTTTGAAGATTGATTTAAAGTTGATTGATAACAGTTCAATAATAGGGGCTGCTATCGGTGCGGCATATTATAGGAAATAGATATAGAACTATTAATAAAAGCATGAAATGAGATAATTGAGTTGTAGGTTGGTAGTTCCAACAGTTCTAGTGGTTCATACGGTTCTGGTAGTTTGTACAGTTCTAGTGGTTCCAACAGTTGTAGTGGTTCATACAGTACTAGTAGTTCTACTGATCCGGATGGTGCATCAACTATTATCGTTCTACATTGGTGGTTTTTTCTAAGTCTATTATAATCATATATTAATCAGTGCAATCTATGCAATATTTACAATTTAGATTTCAAACCAGCTGCTGCGTTATCACATACAATCAACACATTGTTGTGGTCCTGTAAATAACTAGATGGGTATCTTGGATCATTTGGTTGGCCATTGATAGTCTTATCCAAGGCAAACTCTTTGCCACTGCCCAACACGATGATGGCAACTTCATCGGAGTTGTCCAAGACGGTGGAGATACCAACACTCAAAGCGTGTCTTGGAACCTTGCTTTCATCGTTGTCAAAGAATCTACTGTTAGCCTTGGTTGTACTTTCGACCAAGTCAACTTTTCTAGTAATACAATCTCTAGTGGAACCAGCTTCATTAAAGGCTAAATGACCCTCTGGACCTAAACCACCCAAGAACAAGTTGATTCTACCGTACTTTTTGATTTTAGCTTCGTAGTTGGCACATTCTTGTTCAACGTCAGTGGCCAAACCATTCAAGATGTTGATGTTTTCACGTGGAATATCGACGTGGTTGAAGAATTTGTCAAACATAAAGTAGTGGTAGGATTGCAAATCGGATGGAGCCAAGCCCAAGTATTCGTCCATGTTGAAAGTGACAACATTTTTGAAGCTGACTCTGCCTTCCTTGTTGGCTTTGATCAATCTGGCGTAGATACCTTCTGGGGAAGAACCGGTTGGCAACCCAAGCACAAATGGGCTAGATGTGGAGGTGTTGATTTTGTGTATGATGTAGTTGGCCAAGTATTCGGAAGCGTCTTCTGGTTTGGAAAAAGTAGCTTGTCTCATTGTATGTTCTGTCGATTGAATAAAGGGGTTTGGATATTGTTAGTTGTTTTCCAAAATTTCAATTGTACGGAAGAATCACATAATGTTTATATACTTATTTCTATCGTGTGGGTATGATGAGCTTTGGAGGTGTTTGTGTGTGGGATAAAAAAAAAGAGAAAGAAAAAAAATGCAACCCCTAGGTAAAACACCGATGTTACATTTTTTTTTCTTTTCTTTAGTGAGTGATGCAACATCGGTGCAGAATGTTTTGTTTCTCCTATTCTATCTCTTTTCTTCTCTTTTGTTTCTTTTTTTTTTTTTCTTACTGTGCGTATTGGTATTTTTTAGTTTTTCCATGACATAGATTAGACCGGTATCTTAGGATATATGTATATATATATATACCACATGGTCTTCCACCCAAGATATATTAGGTTGCTAAAATGTCTTGATTCTTGATCTTTTTTTCATCTCTCCATCCAAACTATTCCACTAACATTATACCATGACTTATACCAAATTCACAAACTGTCACTTGATTGATAACGGACAATTGTATGAATTCACAGATTTGTACATAAATAATAAAACTAAGAAAATTTGTCACCCGCCATCAAACCCTGAATTGGTTAGCGAGACCATCGATTTGCATGAACAAATCTTAGCCCCCGGTTTTATTGATATCCAAAACAATGGTATCTATGGTTTGAACTTTTCCAATCTCAATGGCGAGTCCACTGCGGAAGACGTTAAAGAGTTCAAGAGATTCTACAAAGACGCTATGACCAAGTACTTGTCTACTGGTGTCACTGCTACCTGTCCCACTGTTACATCCAACTTCCCAGAGGTTTACCAGAAGGTATTGCCATACTACAAAAGATCCAGGTTGGATGACCAAACCGATTCGTTGGGTGCACATTTGGAAGGTCCATTTATAAATTTGAAGAAAAAGGGGTGCCATCCAACCGAAACTTTTGTGGATGCCAAAGACGGTGAAGAGAAATTGTTGCATGTCTATGGTGGTGCCGACAACTTGCTTGAGAATGTGTGTATTGTGACTGCTGCTCCAGAGATTGCCGGGGTATTGGACTTGATTCCAAGTATCACCGACAAGAACTGTGTGTTTTCCATTGGTCACACCATGGCAGAATATGAAACTGGTGTTCAAGCTGTTGAGAAAGGTGCCACTATGATTACCCATTTATACAATGCCATGCCACAACCACACCATCGTGATGCCGGTGTTGTTGGTTTGATCAATTCCCCAGCCGTCGGTGAAGCCAAAACTCCATACTTTGGATTGATCTGTGATGGTGTTCACGTTGACCCTTCGATGGCCAATTTTGCTTACAGATCCAACCCAAACAAATGTGTCTTGGTGACGGATGCTATGCATTTGATTGGATTGCCAGATGGTCACTATAAATGGGACTCACAAGTCATTGTCAAGACCGGAGACCGATTGTATTTGGAAAATTCCGACACATTAGCTGGTGCTGCCACCACTTTACCACAGTGTGTTCGTAACTTGATCCAATGGTCACACATTTCCTTACCACAAGCTATCAAAACCGTCACAAACAACGCCGCCATGTCTATCGGTGTGCAAAGCGAGCGTGGGTTCTTGAACATTGGCTGTGATGCCGACTTTGTTGTGTTGGACAAACAAGGGTATGTGCAAAAGGTTTACAAGCTTGGTAAAGAACATAAATCTTCAGATATTGTTGTAGAGAACGCTCATGATAAAATAAACGCTATGTTATAGATTAGATTATATATAAATGTGTTTCGAAAATAAATAAATAATTATGACTAAATGGATATAAATGTATATAATAACTATATAATGAGTCAAGTTCTAATGAGTCAAGTTCTAGTGAGTCAAGTTCTAGTGAGTGAAGTTCTAGTGAGTAAAGTTCTAGTAAGTGAAGTTCTAGTGAGTGAAGTTCTAGTAAGTGAAGTTCTAGTGAGTGAAGTTCTAGTGACTGTTTTCTACGTCTGGTTTCTTGGCGTCCATACATGGAGTGTAAGCGTATTTGGAGTATGATCTGATTCTAGCACCGTAAATGTAGAACAAAAATGGAATAGCGCAACAAGCCAAAGCAATGAATGCCATTAAGGACGATGCCCACTCGTTTCCCAATCTGTGATACATTTGGATGGTGAACAATGGAACACAGGCACCCCAAATGGATCTGATAAAGGTTTTAGCAGCCAAGGCAGAGGCAGCATAGTGTTGGTAGGAATCGACAATGTAGTTGTTAGCTGGGTTATACAATAAAAGGCAACCACAACCAACAGCAAATCCAGAGAAACATGGACCTGCCCAAGAGAGTCTTTCGAATGAAGACCATGCAAATGCAAAAAGACCACCCGGGAGGAGCCAACATCCAATCATCATTGGGATTAATCTTAACTCGGCTGGTGGGAGTTCGCCTCTGTCTCTGTATTTCTGGGCTCTCTTGTTGTAATCCTTGTTGAAGAATGGAGCAGCGATAGAAGCAACAATCACACCAACCCCAACAGGGATAAACATGACCCCGGTCATCGAAGCAGACCAACCTTTACCTTCCATGTAGATGACTGGATAGGCGAAGAAGAACATGTAGAGCAAACCATAACAGATAGCCATATAAATAGTAACCAAAAAGACAATCAATTCACTCAACAAAAGGAATGGTCTCAAGAGAGAGGTTTTGGCAACTTCGGAGAATTTTCTGACTTGCAATTCATTCAAGGATCTGTATCTAGCGTCACCGGTGATTTTTCTCAACTTCTTTGCTCTCTTCTTTAACAAAATACCGTGATGGGTTTCTGGAACAATGGTGATGAAGATGGCGTAGAAAACACCAGCAACAATCAAAAAGGTCCAGTAGATCCATCTCCAGGTTGGAGCATGGTCAGCAAGCAAACCCCCGAAAATAGGACCACAGACTGGACCCAAGAACGGAGCGGCAGAGAACACTGCCATTGCGGTTCCTCTTTCTGGACCTTCCCAAAGATCAGCTAACGAGCCTCCAATCAAAGTCACTGGAGCACTGAAGGCAATACCATCAATCAAACGACAAACAAGTAAAGTGGCAATGTTTTTAGCAACACCACAAGGGACGATGAATATAACAGCAACAAACAAGGTGACAGCATATATTGGTTTTCTTCCTACTTCTTCAGACATTGGTGCGAAAACCAATGGACCAATACCAAAACCAATAACGAAAACAGTGACAGAAGCTAAGATGATAACTTCCATGGAAACGCCAAAGTATTCGGCGGGTCTTTCCATATCACCGGTGACAATGGCGGAACCCAAAGCCACAACGAAACAAATGATACCCAACAACAAGGTATACGTCCATTTGTAGGCGTTGGAGAAATTCTTCGGGTTTTGTTTGTCTCCGTCGACCCACTCAACAAGACGCAATTGAGTTTCTTGGTCGATAGGGTACTTCCACTCGTCGTCGGCGTTGTAATCAGTGTTTGGATCTGGGTGGGTTTCAACTTTTTTAATATCGTATGCTTGTTCCAAAGGACCCAATTTACCAGCACCTTCCTGCAAGTCGGAGATGATTTTCTCGACCCCCTTGTTGTTGGTGACGAGTCTTTCTAGTTCGTTTTGTTCTGACTCGTGGGTACGTATACGAGACACCAAGTTGCCGAGGGTGTTTTTGTTATGAGGGATAGCCTCACCGAGGTCAACAATTTTTTCTGAGTTGACACTCCTAGTATCTAACGTGGTATTATCTGACATGTTGTGTAGTGATGAAAAATAAATAAAAAGGAATCAAACAAGTAATAACAGGATGGAAAAAAATTTTTTCATGATTCTGAAAAGTGGAATTGCTGCCTAATTTATACACCAACCAAGGGGATGCAAGATCGGTTCGAAGAGTATAATTGTGTTGATATTTTGTGAAAGAAATATAATATTTGGCGGCTCTAAATTTCTTTTTTTTGTGGATAATAAAAATTTTTTTTTCTTGCTTATTCAAGTGGTTTCGCACTTTTTAACCGTTGAATTTTTGTGTTCCACGGCTAAACAAGGATCACCGATGAAAGGCTACTAATGGGGATAAGGCTGAAGGGGGACTGTAATTACTCCGGGGTTATGAAGTGGTATAGTGATGGATGATATGAATAGTGGTTATGTGGTTGGGATATTAATAATATATGTATTAACGTTTAATGGATATATGTATATATAGTGAGAGAGAGGAAAAAAAAAAAAGCAAAGGGAAAAAATAAATATAAATGACTGTCTAAAAAATTAATTTAATGACCGACGTCAATATCAGGTGGTTTGTCACCAGCTTCTGGTTTGTAAGCATACTTTGAGAATTTTCTAATTCTGGCACCGTAAATGTAAAACAAGTATGGGATAGCACAACAAGCCAAGGAGATGAAGGCCATCAAGGACGATGCCCACTCGTAACCCAATCTGTGGTACATTTGGATGGTGAACAATGGAACACAGGCACCCCAAATGGATCTGACGAAAGTTTTAGCGGCCAAGGCAGAAGCAGCATAGTGTTGATAGGAATCGACAATGTAGTTGTTTGCCGGGTTGTATAAACAACAGAATCCAAACCCAGCAGCCAATCCGGAGAAACATGGACCGGCCCAGGAAAGCCAACGGTAAGACGACCAAGCAAAAGCGAAAAGACCGGCAGGGACGAACCAACAGGAGATCATCATTGGGATTAATCTCAATTCAGCAGGTGGGAGTTCACCTCTGTCTCTGTACTTTTGTGCTCTTCTGTTGTAATCTTTGTTAAAGTAAGGAGCAGCAAGGGTGGCGATGATGACACCAACACCGATTGGGATAAACATGACACCAGTTAATGAAGCAGACCAACCTTTACCTTCCATGTAGATGACTGGGTAAGCGAAGAAGAACATGTAAAGCAAACCGTAACAGATGGCCATATAAATAGTAACCAAAAAGACAATCAACTCTCCCAACAAGAGGAATGGTCTCAAAAGGGAGGTTTTGGCAACTTCGGAGAATTTTCTGACTTGCAATTCATTCAAGGATCTGTATCTGGAGTCACCGGTGATTTTTCTTAATTTTTTGGCTCTCTTCTTTAACAAAGTACCATGGTGGGTTTCAGGGACGGTAAGAATGAAGATGGCGTAAAACACACCTGCGATGATCAAGAATGACCAGTAGATCCATCTCCAAGTAGGGGCATGGTCAGCAAGCAAACCACCAAAGATTGGACCACAGACTGGACCCAAGAATGGGGCAGCGGAAAAGATGGCCATGGCAGTACCTCTTTCTGGACCTTCCCAAATATCGGCCAAGGACCCACCAATCAATGTCATTGGAGCACTGAAGGCAATACCATCGATCAAACGACAGACGATTAACATCCCGATATTTCTGGCATAGGCACATGGGATAATGAATATAACAGCAACAAATAAAGTCACGGCATAGATGGGTCTTCTACCCACTTCTTCAGACATGGGAGCAAACACTAAAGGACCAACACCAAAACCAATGACAAAGACGGTAACTGAAGCCAAGATGATAACTTCCATGGAAACGTTGAAATGTGCAGCCGGTCTTTCCATATCACCGGTGACAATGGCGGAACCTAAAGCCACAACGAAACAAACGGAACCAAGAATCATGGTGTAGGTCCACTTGACGGCTTTGCTGATGTTTTTCGGGTTTTGTTTGTCCCCCTCCACCCATTCGACAAGTCTCAAACCGGATTCTTTATCAAGGGGGTACTTCCATTCGTCGTTTTCGTTGAAGTCGGATTCTGGGTCTGGATGGGTTTCGACTCTTTTGACATCGTAAGGTTCTTCCAATGGACCTAATTGACCTGCACCTTGATGCAAGTTTGAGATGATTTTCTCCACACCCTTGTTGTTGGTGACCAATCTTTGTAACTCTTTTTCATCTTCCTGGGATTCACGGGAACGGATTCTACTGATGATGCTTCTGGTTTGGTGTAATTGTGGTTGTTGGCCATCCTCTTGGATATTATCTCCAAAATCTCTAATTTTTTCTGAGTCAACACTGGCGTTGTCGTTTCCCACTGTTGTATCTGTAGTATGTGACATAGTTGTATTGTGGAATTAAGTAAAGAGGAAAGAAAAAAAAATAAAAAAATTTCGGATCCATAGGAATTGTATGGTTTGGGGAATTTAGAGAAGTATTTATAATGAAGTTACGGAATTCATTCAAAAATTTTGAGGGGTTATGATATCACGGACGAATTGCTTTTTTTGTCATGTGTTGCATTGTTTTGATATATATTTATTTTGTAAGCGGTGCGTGGTTTTTACTATCGGTAAAGTGGTGAAATCCCGGTGTGTAATATATAGACCAATTAGTGGGGAGTGTATTGGATGGCGAGACAAGTCTGGTAGTGAGAGATATATTGTGGCTGGAGTTGCGGTAAGGGTAGAAGCAACACTCTTGGCAAAGAATAAGGTTGCGGGATTTTGTGGACCAATAAATTGCTGCAAATGTGGTAGAGAGTAGATAGAGGAGGGTAGAGTTGTGGAAGAGGAATGGTTGTGGGAGAGTGGTGATAGTAGAGGGGTGGTGATAGAGGAAGGCTGGATGAGAGTGATGGTGGTTTGGAAAGACGGTAAACGGGTAGTTGGTTGATATTAGTTGATAGACTTCAGGTATAAATATTATTTAACCTTTTTTTCCATGTATCGGTATTAAAACGTACCTAGCCGTGCGTGCCGGTTGTAAAAAAAAAAAAAAAGCGCACCCGTCAGGCGAGAAGAAAAAATTTTATTTGTTATTTTTCCAGAAACAGATTTTGTGTTTATGGTATCGGAAATTAAAATAGAAACATCGGCAAAAACGGTTATATAATTTTGGGTGAACGGACCTAAATTGGGAAGTGTAATGGAATCGCGACTGATGCGCCCGATGTGGCTTTTTGGAGAAACAAGATTGGATACAAATTATAGTAAATACGATAGGCCAGAGTAACAGAGCAAATTAATCTATTGTTGCGATGGAAGTAATCTGGTAGGGGAAAATAGGCGAACCAAAAAAACATAACCATAAAGAGAAGATGCTGAAACGGAATGTAGATTCATAGTTTTTGGCTGAACTTTTTTTAGTAAGACATGACCAAACCAGACCACTGTCGTCCGTGACAACGTGATAAACATAAAGCAAACAATGTGGCATTTCAGGTTGGTGAAAGGAGGAGAGATGAGGGGGGGGATGAGGCTGATAAAGTGAGGTCTTTTGTTTAAATTATGCGTTTTAGTCATGAATTACATTGCCAAAAAAAAATAAAATAAATTGGTAAGTGGACGCGATGATTGCGGAAAGGTGTGATTTTTTCTGGCCAATGAGAAATTCCCGAACGGAAGTGGAAACGATCGGGGACGAAAAAAGTTTTCCGGATAGCCGGTACAAGAACAAGAAAGAGCGTATGGATGGTATGAGAGAGGTGTAGTATGTTCCTGAAGGTATTAGAGGTAGTATCGGTCTTGTATCTAGTTATTTGACAACAGGTTCCTAAGAAAATGAGCGTGTACTCCCAATGTACTGAGATTTTCGGTTGAAGTAGAGTAGGTGTGTAATTTTACTAAAGAATTCGTGAAAAAAATTGATGAAAAAAAAAAAAAAATAGTACGGTAATAATTAGAGTAGGGAAATAGTTAGAGTAGGGAAATAAGAAGCATAGCAACAAATAATACAACTACAGTATGATTCTGTTTGTTTTCAACTTTGAAAATATATTAGACAATTATGACATGTAAACCTATATAAAAATCTAAAAACTATTTAACAAAGAAGCCGCGACGAGTATCAAATCATCGTGGGTCACAAAAAGTGACATTGTAATTCCTTCTTTTTACAGAAGCTCTAGTCAGTTCGAGGGACATTGCTTGAGTAGGGCAATGTTTCAGTATTGTAAGCCTAATGGCAGTTATTGTTATTCTTGTGATTCCAACATCCGAAGTATCATTTAAGACATCGGGAAATGGATCATTCGTAGTAATTTTAGTCGTCACCTTAAGCGGTGGAAGTAACCTTAATCGGAGTCAGCCTTAATAGGCAGTTATTTAGTAAACCTTAATCGGTAGTTATTGGGAAAAACCCTATTCAGTGGGTTGAGGCCAGATGGCTATTCTGTTGTAACCTTAAACGGAGACGGGCCAAGCGGCAGTTTTTTTGAGTAAACCTAAGCGGTAGTTATGGAGGCCAGCTGGCTATTCTGTTGTGACAGTGGACACGGGCCAAGCGGCAGTTTTTGAGTAAACCTTAATCGGCAGTTATTAGGAAGAACCCTATTCAGTGGGTTAAGCCAGATGGCTATTCTGTTGTGACATTTTGGACACGGGCCAAGCGGCAGTTGTAACCTTAAGCAGCGGAGAGCAGCATTTGGGTTGGGTGACCCCAAAAGAGAGATTCATACAAGAATTTCTCTTGAAGATGGGATGAGGAAAAAAAAAGGAAATGAAAAAAATTAAAAAAAAAACTGGGTTTCTGCTCTATTTATAATGTTTTTTACAAGTGTATATATGATATTTAAGGAGAATTTTTTTCAAATTTATTGCTCTCAAACTCTAGTTTTGTGCAACAAAGTATGTAGGTAATTTAGAAAAAAAAGGGATATTGTAGCAACAGATAAAACAATGAAAATTTTTATTGTTTCAAGTGAACGAGAATTTATTTTAAAAATGTTTCTTGGTTTTTTCATGTGATTAAAAATATTTCTCACAAATTATTGAGATTTTCGGCCGAAAATTTACTATACTAATTCAGAGGCGAGAAAAAAGAGATGAAGTTGAAAACACAAGAATTAGTATGTAAGAGAACAATTTATAGATACGCTTGTTTACTTTCTCAAGGATCTGACTAGTCAGGGATAATAGTATGTTGCATTAAGAGATGGTTTAGAAATATACAAAGGGGAGTTGGGTTGCTTGGTGTTGAAAATATTTCAAAAAGAGGGCCGAAAGTTAAAGAGTATTGGTTCCAACGGGTTTTAATTCTGAAAATTCAGTCAAATAATTTAGAAAGGAAGTAGAATGATGAGACAATAGGAGTTAAGGTCATTGGTTATCGGACAAATTAATTAAAAGAGGAAGGAATGTAGTGGTAACTATTGTCCATAGCTATTTTCTGTGGTAAGTTTTTTTTAAAGTACTAGGTGGATCTAAACTAACTAAAGAGATGCAACAAGATCTGAATCATCTAAGTCCAAAAAGTAAAGTTACAATGATGTTACACACTTGAAAAATAATACCACCCGGATGCAATGTTAGCAAAACGTAACACGCACCGATACATTACTATCGTGTGAAGTAACAGTGCCAGAGGGTAAATCAACAAGTAGTAACGTTAGCAAGGCATGCAACATCAGAGTGTAGATATTTAACTCTCTAGAAGACGAGGAGATATTTATAAAATCCACTAAAAAACTATAAAATACGATAAAATGAAGGAGGAGAAGGAAAAGTGGAGACAAAAAAAGAGGAGAACGGAAACTGCAAAATGGAAAAACGGAGAAGTGAAAGTGGAGAAGTGAAAGAGGAGAAGTGAAATAAAAATACACCCCCTGTTTAATGGTAAAAGTAGTGTCGTAAATTAAATGCGACTGTCAAGACGTAATGACAAATAGGGTTTAGTAAAGTAATTGTACAAAATTTAGAAGAAAAGATGATGGAAGGAATTTTAAAGTGTTTCAAAAATGAGGAATGAAACGAGACGCGTCGACTGAAAGAGGCAATGGAATGTAAGGCGTACCTTGAAAAGGGAATTTGAGAGGGATAAACCAAAAAGGGAATAAAAGAGGGATGAACCAAAAAGGAAAGTGATTCGCGTAATTGAAAGTTCGTAAACAAAAGAGGCAAATTAGTTGATCTGCAGACAAAAAAGGAATTACACAAAAGGAAAAAAGACCTTGGAAAATCAGGATGAAAAACGACATGCAAATTGGTAAAGGCACGTAAAGACGACATGGAACTACGACATGCGACAAACGTGATCTAACGGACGTGATGTCATGAGTCATATGCCGTTAGGCATGTGACGACGTAAGTGTGATCTTATGCAGGTGATGCAATGAGCGTGACAGGATGCATGTGACAGGATGCGTGTGACAGGATGTCATGTGACAGGATGCATGTGACAGGATG
>JAKTVF010000157.1:0-27474 GCA_030557055.1 Candida tetrigidarum
TTTTGGGCAAACTGGGACTCATCGTGTGAAATGGCAGTTAAAACGTAAAAAATTTTAGATTCACTGGTATTTGGTAAACAGATGTTGTATGTACAAAAAAAGTAAAAATCTCAAAAAAAAAAAAAAAAAAAGAAAAACCACAAGAAAAAGAAAACAAAATTAAAATTTTCATTTTTTTCAAAAAAATGTTAGAGAATTTTTCACTTTTGTGCTTAATATGATAGAAAAAATTTTTGCACAACAAAGTTGCAGACAACCAGATAACGTTGCAATTGCGTTTCAGATATGATGTTTCAAAACTTCTAATAATATGCATTTATAAATGTATCCTATCTATAGATAAAATCTAGTACTCTACAAAGGGCCACCTTATCCTATTACTCTTCCAATCTCAAATCGTATTCACTTAAACCAATCTTAGAATCCAATTTTCTGAAATTTTTCATGTAAACATCCTTCTTGCGTTCCGCTATTTCGTTCATTTTTGGCCAGTATACTTCATGAATGTATTCGAAATCCAACATACCATTAAATTCTTTATCCAATTGCTCCTTAGGGACAAAGTTTTCAAATGGTTGGTCGTAAATGGTTTTCAGTCTGGTATATGGGTCTATGAAAGGACCAACAACCTTGAAAAAAGTATAGCCTATCCAAGGGATATTTGTAAACAATCCTCTACCGAGCCTTTCTGGATAGTGACTTTGTAAAATATGCAAGCACTGTTTGGATATGGACAATGATGGGAACTTGGACGATAAATTCAACTCTGCTGGAGCGGCTTTAAAATCAATCAATAATGCTAAACTATCTTGTCCAGGAGGCATGTATTGTATCACTCTTTCAAGCATGAATACCAAATGTTGAACTTGTCTAAGACTGGCTGCAGTATTCTGGTAACCATTACGTAAGTAGAGACAAGGTCTGTTGTCGAAATCGTAACCCACAATCAAGTTTTTACCAGTTTCGTTTTCAGGTGCCACCAAGTCAGCACTAAGGAGTTTCTTTGGGTCTGTGTGATTAGGGACGTTAACAACACCAAATGTTCTTCTCCATACTATGGTGTCTTCAATTCTGGCAATTGCGGCATCCAATTTCCACTTTGTGGCCCTCAAAAATCTCAAGAAACATTCTTGTGTCAACCATGCCAACTCCTCTTCCAAGATAGGATGTGTTGGTGCATTTGGTTGGTCATTCACAGGTATTTCCTTGGTGATATACTGTTCGAAATGGGCTACTAGTTGATCATATTTTTCTTGTTGCTCCTTCTCAAGATTGACCACAGGACGCTTTATTGGATTAACAGGTTGTTCAAATGGGACATGGCATTTGATTAGACTACTTTTCTTAGACGCCGAACTTGCCGATGTGGTTTTGGATGAAACCGAAAGTGAGTCGGATTGTAGTATCAGCGATGAAGTCACTGACGTTTCGTCATCGTCTTCCCTTCTCTTAAAAAAACTCTTCATCATTTGGTAGATATCAAAAGCAAACTCTAAAAAAAACTAAAATAACTTTAGAATAAAAAAATAATAATAATAATAAAAAAAAAAGAACTAAATTAAATAGGGACCAAAAACAGAATAAAAAAAATGCGACGTGAGTCTGACAAAAGGGAAAAATAAGAATTATCCGAAAACAAATAAAAAAAAAAAAAAAGAAAAAAAAAAAAAAAAACGGATAAGGCAGTCTACATATCCTTTAACGATCCGATTTCTACAACGTCACAAGACATCACAGCCCACTTTTCTAATTTTCCAACATTTCCCAAAATTTTCAATCACACAATGACAGTTGAAGTGTTAAACAAATCACAAAACTTAGAAGCTCCATTCACTCAAGAGTTCGTTGTGGATTTAGTGGAGAAGAATTTAGGCGCACCATCCAAAGAGTTGATCAATAAAGTTGCTGAAAGTTTGAAGGCAAAGTCATCCAAACACAAATTCATAGTACAGGCAACTTCTTTGCACAGTAAAGACACATCTTTTGATTTGAAAGTCCAATCAGACTTCGTTGCATTATGGGATCCTAAAAAAGATGGTTGTTTTACTCTTAAAGCAGCCAATGGGGAGAGAACCGAAAATATACTTGTAACGATTTATTGGATAGCTATTTAATCTAACATATTCAATAAAATCTCCAATTTTTCATTTAATTTTTTCAAATCTAACGTTGTTATGTTTAACAGTTTATTTAGTTGTTCAAGGATAAGCCTGGTATCTTCATCTTGATCAGGATCAAACTGATAGGTACTATTCGGTTGTAAATATATGTCATCAGGTTTTTTATCATATGCCATAAGATCTAATTCTTCATGTATATCATCAATATCACTCTCCAACTTCAGTTGATGTTTTTTAACTGTTCTTTTGAATTTTTGGAGATACTCCAAGTCCAGCTGGTATGCCAACAATGATTGGTTGTAGTAGTCCTCTAGTTCTTGCAATTGTTTGAGCTCTGCCAGGAGATACGTTTCCAATACCGTTTTTTTTCTTGAAACCGAATCATAGCTCAATACATCTTTAATTTCATTTGCCTTTATACGAACTTTTGTATTGTACATGGAGTTTGGTGGGGGTAGTTTGGTCTGGTCAAGACGCGCTTTGAACGATTCTGGGTTTGATGGGTTTAGCCACGCATTTGTAAGCATTCGACTAGCTTTGTTGACTTCTGATTCTGGCTCTGTTTCTAGTGTTTTCATTAACGCTATTTTAAGAATAGTATCCATGGATTGAGAATTGGTGGCATCTAGTGGCTGCCAGAACTTGTCGATTATTTTGGTTGATATTTTTTGTTTGTTAATGAAATTTTGCAAATTCAATGGTGTGAGGACATCATTTTCAAAGGATAATTTGGTCTTCTTGAGTGGTGGATCTTCTGTTGGTGTATTATCAGATCCATCTAGTGGCATATTGGACTCTATTGGTGATGAGCTACTGGCCATTTTGTCTTATGAGAATAGTTTGTTGATAGATGTTGTTGTTTTGTTGTTTTGTTGTTTTGTTGTTGTTATTTCACAATAAATAATTTTCTGCCCAAACGCGAAATCCCGTCTAAGAATACATTATAATTAATAACCTCTACAAATCTTTAAATCATTAATCACCCAGTACGATCAAACACCAAAACATTATAAGATAGTAATTTTTTTTTATTTGCTTTCATCAATGAAAACTATAAACTAAAGAGAGAGAGATAAAAATATAAAAATATAAAAAAAAGTAAAAAAAGCTACATTGATATAGACCAGTATCATGGAGCTGGGTTGATCTTCATTCTGACGGCTCTAACTTGGGTGTATTCCTTCAAGACTTCTTCACCCATTTCTCTACCAATACCAGAAGCACTGAAACCACCGAATGGGACCATTGGGTGGAAATCGTTATAGGTATTGACCCAAACGGTACCAGCCTTGATTCTGTTAGCAACATCGAAACACTTGTTGACATCACGGGAGTGAATACCAGCAGCCAAACCGTAGTCGGTATCGTTAGCCAAATCAACAGCTTCATCAACAGTATCGAATTTGATCAAACTAACAACTGGACCAAAGATTTCTTCCTTGACAATGCTCATGTCTTTGTTAACATCAGCAAAAATGGTTGGTTTAACGAAGTAACCCTTGTCACAAGCTTTAGCACCACCAGTAATAACAGTAGCACCTTGTTCTTTACCGAGTTCAATGTATTTCAAAATCTTGGACAATTGAATTTCACTGGCTTGAGCACCCATAAAAGTGTCTTCGTTGAATGGGTCACCAACTTTAAGACTTTCAGCAGCATTCTTGAATTTAGCAACAACTTCGTCATAGATTCCAGATTGGATCAAAAGACGGGAACCAGCACAACAAACTTCACCAGAGTTGTAGAAGATAGAAGCAACCAAGTGACCAATAGTCTTATCCAAGTCAGCATCGTTGAAAACAATGTTTGGAGATTTACCACCCAATTCCAAGGTGACCTTCTTCAAGTTAGATTCAGCAGCCAATTTCATAATAATCTTACCAGTAGCGGTGGATCCAGTGAATGCAACTTTTTCAATCTTTGGATGACTGGCAATAGCTGCACCAGCAGTTGGACCGAAACCTGGGACGATGTTAACGACACCCTTTGGCATTCCAGCCTCAACTAACAATTGAGAAAGGTACAAAGCAGACAATGGAGTAGATTCAGCAGGTTTAAGAACAGTGGTAGAACCAGTAGCACTAGAAAGTTGAATGTTAGTAACCAAAAAGAACATAATTCCTAAGATAATCTGTCATCGAGAGGTTTCTCGACGACTCGAAAAATATGATAATTGAGCTTACCTGACGTTATTAAAGTCATGGTTATATTGAAGCTCAATTCATTTGAAACAAAAAAGCTATACATACAGAACTGGTCCAAGCTTCCAAGAAAGCATCAAGATTGGGAAATTCCAGGGTATGCTATATGATGTTTTGTTAGTAAAAGGATTCTAAGTGATACCCAAAATTGAATTGATTTGTACTGCAAAATCAATTCGTGTGTAAACGCGTTATACATACATTTGTCCACAAACCATTGGAACTCTCTGAGTGTAATTGAAGTGGGTGTTTCCGGTGTTGATTTGACTACCAGTAATCTTATCAGCCCATCCTCCACAAGATCTGAAATAAGCAGCAGTCAATGCAATGTCACCTCTGGAGTTTTGCAATGACTTACCGTTGTCCCAAGTTTCAATTTGGGCTAAGGTTTCAGCGTTTTGATCAATCAAATCAGCCAACTTGAACAAGACTTTAGCTCTTTGTTCTGGTGGACCCAGAGCCCAACCATTGTGGTAAGCAGCTCTAGCAGCTTCAACAGCAGTATCAATATCTTCAGACAAACCTTCATAGACATCAGTAATCTTGTCTTCAGTGGATGGAGAGATCACTTCAAAAGTCTTTTTAGCTTGAGGGTGAACATATTCATTGTTAATGAACAAACCCAATGGTTGGTTGTAAGTGAGACCCTTTGGGGTGGTGAGCTTGGTAGTCAATGGTAAGGCTTTCTTTAACATCTTGATCTTTCAATTGAGTAGGAAAACAAAAACAAAAAAAAGAGATTGTTGTTGGAATATAAAAATTAAAACAGCAAATAAAAAAAAGGAAAGGGAGAGAAGAAGAAGAAGAAAAAAAATGGAAAGTTGAACACATGGGGAAATGATCTACATTTTTATAGTGTGATTTAACCACTATTGGTGGTGCCTCCTATTCCTCCAATTCCTCAAATCCCTCCTATTACCGTGAAAATTGGAGTTAACTGCGGGGGTCTATCATTGTAATCCTAATAGCTAACACCGGGTACACGACAGGAGAAACAAAGAAAAAAAAATATATGGTGGGGAGGAGGGGGTTACATAAAGACAGAACTTCGAATGGGTTGGGCTTTCTTGCTCCTCTTCTTTAACCCCGAGGATACACTTATAATTGCCTATCAGATTGTTCTTTTTGTGTTCTATTTTTATTTTATTTTTTATTTTTTTGATTTTATTTTGCATCGGTTTTGTACAAATTTTATAGTCGGCGATTAAAAAAGAAAAGACCAGTAAAAAAAAAAGTGATGATATTAATTAATGATTGCCTACACCGACGATGATTAATAATCCAAAATCCTTTGCTGGATTTAGGCAATTAGCTGTTTATGGGTCTACAACTATATTTGTCTTGCATTTGTGGAGGAGAAACCTTAGATTCGCAAATAAGCTTTTTGTTTCGGACTTTAATGCTCTCACTCTCTTACACACAGGAAAAAAAAAGGAGTGCCTCAGTATATGACTTCGCTTATATACTCTGTTTTCTGTTTCTTTTTTTTTTTTTTTGCAATACAAATGTGAATGACTTTGGAGATACCCAACAGTTTTTCCTGAGTCAAAGATTAGTAAAGTATGCCCAAAACTGAAGAAGTTAAAAACCAGGTAAGTTACACAAAGCGTCACTTCGGTCTTAGATGTTTGTAATCTCCTGTACCGTTATGACGTTTAGACCACTTCGCTGCAACGAGGAAAGTCGTAAGTTAAATTAACAAGTATCATACATATTTATTCAATTTAGTACGTAACACCGAATGTAAGAAGAAAGGTCTGGGTATGAGCTGTAACACAAAAGCATGGTCTGGATATTCGTGTCTTACATTCTAGTAATATGTCTTGCAAATCCCCATGCTGTAAACTCCTTTTATCAACTGAGAGAAGCATGATCATGTTGTGTTATGTAATGATAAACTTTTTGACATTGAAAATAAATAATAAAAGAAAGTTTCAAGGGTTCAAACTTACTGATGACCTTTTATAAGTCGTGTGCTTTCATTACTTGCATTGTTCTACGTATGGCATGTTTCTATTGTATTATTATAGGCATTGATTTTTAGTCCAGGATTTAGTCCAATTTTTTTACAAAATATTAATAAATATCAATATGAATAACAATCTAAATGTTCATTTCTATATTCATTCTAGACACTTAATGATTCCATTTGTTTGGTTAATGACTCTTTCTCTATGACATTTCCCAATTTATCATACTGTACTTCTTCCTCTTCTTCTTCTTCTTCCTCATCATCTTCCTCGTCGTCAATGATATTCCCTAACGAATCATATTTAACTTCTTTTGTTTCCACATCATCATCTGATATATCATAGTTCTTCTTCAGTATGATGTTTCCTAAATTATCATACTCTAGCTCTTCACTATCTTCTTCACCCTCTTCTTCCTCATAGCTATCGAATCCCAGGACACCTTCATCCTCATCATCATCTCCTCCTGCTCTATTGACATTTCCCATCATCCATATATCTCCGCTTTGAGCTTTATCTTTTCTTTCTTTTGCTTCCTGTTCAATCTTCTCCAACCATTCCTCTTGAGCTTTAGTGATACTCTCCGAATCAGTACATTTCTGATATAGAGAAATCAATTCTTCATTTATTTTCATGAATGTTAAGCCCCAGGAAAAATTCAGTAATAATAATTCTGCCCAATCTGAATGACCCACAATGGCAAAACATGCCGCTAATGCTTCAACACAATTTAATCTCCATGGACGTCCATAATTCACTGGGTTAGCAGCTACAAGATACGGTAATAATCTTTCATTCTTACCTCCAATTTTATTAAATGGAATTTCATCCAATCTTGCCCATGAACATTCAACCACTGCTGCTCCATTAGTTTCAACAATTTCTTTATCATTAGGACATACTATCGATTTACCGTTTGGTGAAACAACAATACCTTGGAATTTTTGTCCCACTCGAAGATTCTTGATTAATCCTAATCGTTCTAGTTTCTTTCCACTACATCTTTTCGGATCACAATGATCAAAATCCCACATGGCTAGTTTTGCAGGGAAAGTATGACTTGAGTTGGAAGAAGGGGCTGATGATGCACCCATTTCTTGTCTTCCTTTACGGATATGATGTTGTTTGGACTTGTGTCCATTGGAGGTACGTGATTTAGAAGATCTTTCTTCACTTGTTTTGTTCTTTCCCTTTGCCATTCTTTACTTGCTTATGTTGATGAGATGATGATATTTCAATTTTTTTTTTTTTTTTTTGTTTTTCATTTCAATTTCAGACCTAATTACAAAACAAAACTTCAATACAGAAACAAAACTTCAATACAGAAACAAAATAATTTCATTAAAAAAATACTAATATACAAATTAAAACAAGAAAACTATAAACTAGGAATATTTTTCTTTACTTCTTTTCAATTCAACAAGGAATTAAAAAAAAGACCATTAAATAAACAGGAACTGAAAGGATAACATATAACAAAAAACAAAAAAATTTCAAATCATTAAATACAGAAAATAGTTAAAAAAAAACTCCCAACACGTAAAACCAAAAAAAATACAACTTTTTCTTTTTTTCTTTTACATTTAGAAATCTTCATCAAAAGTGAAGGCACCAGTTTCTCTGTTTTCAGCTTTGGACATAACACCAGCTTTTTGGTAATCAGAAACTCTCTTTTCGAAAAAGTTGGTTTTACCAGCCAAGGAGATATTTTCCATAAAGTCGAATGGGTTAGTAACATTGTACTTCTTCTTGTTACCCAAGGCAAACAATAATCTATCAGCAACGTATTCAACGTATTGACACATCAAGTCACAGTTCATACCCAATAAGGAAACTGGGAGAGCATCGGTGAAATACTCTTTTTCAACTTCAACGGCTTCAACAATGATCTTTTCAACAATTTCTGGAGATGGTCTGTGTTGCAAGTGGGAGAACAACAAACAAGCAAAGTCAGTGTGTAAACCTTCATCTCTACAGATCAATTCGTTGGAGAAAGTCAAACCTGGCATCAAACCTCTCTTCTTCAACCAGAAGATAGAAGCAAATGAACCACTAAAGAAAATACCTTCAATAGCAGCAAAGGCAACCAATCTTTCGGCATACAATGCATCTTTGTCTTGAATCCATTTGATAGCCCAGTCGGCTTTCTTAGTGATACATGGGATGTTTTCAATGGCATTGAATAAGAAATCAGCTTCTTGTGGGTCTTTAACATAAGTTTCAATCAACAAGGAGTACATTTCAGAGTGGATATTTTCCATCATGATTTGGAAACCGTAGAATGATTTAGCTTCAGGCAGTTGGACTTCAGCAGAAAAGTTTTCAATCAAGTTTTCACCAACAATACCATCGGAAGCAGCAAAGAAAGCCAAGACTCTGGAAACAAAGTATCTTTCCTTCTCGTTCAATTTGTTGTTCCAGTCATCCAAATCTTTACTCAAATCAACTTCTTCACAGGTCCAGAAAGAAGCTTCAGCTTTTTTGTAAAAGTTCCAGATTTCGTGGTATTTGATTGGGAACATGACATAACGACGTTTGTTTTCTTGTAACAATGGTTCTTCAGCTTCCAATTGCTTCAATTTGTGTCTGTGAACTTTGTGTTTAGCCAAAAATTCTTGGTGTTTCTTCGAACTTTCAGAAGCAACATCTTTTTCTTCAGATTCAGATTCTTGAGTGGACTTTTCAGTAGAGACAATGGATTGTTTGACTTGTTCAATGGTTTGAGCTTCGTCTTTAGCTTTAGCATCGGCAGCTAATTTGTCAGTTAAGGATTTACCTTTCATGGTGGACACGTCTAAGTTGGAAATTTTACCGGTTAAACCTCTAGTTGGCGTTTCTTGAGTAGACATTGTAGTATGTGAATTGATAAGTATTAAAAAAGGAAAGTAAGAAATAGATCTGATAAACAAAAGAAAGAAAGAGAAAAAAAAAAGAGAGAGAGAAAGAGGAAAAAAAAAAGTCTCGATGAGTGGGAGAGAAATATCAAGCGATATTTATACTAATATAGAACAGAATTTAACATCAGTAAATCAAACACCAAAAACACAACAAAAACCAGAGAAAATAAAATAATAATAATAAAAAAAGCCTTTCCCGAGATGATAAATTGTGAGTGATGATGCTTTGTGTATCATCATTAACTATGTCTTTCTATGTATTTTGTAACCCGAAAAGAAATTTTCATTATTAAGAAAAAATTTTTAGTTTGTGGGCGCGACACGACACGTGTAAACATAATAATTTTATTCATAAAAAAAAACAAAACAAAAAAGAGCCCAATACGCGTAGCGTGTTTTGATCTTTGCCAGATGAGGGAATGAGTTTATAGAATGATAGAATTAAATTACTAATCATAACAACAAGCAAGTGCTCGTTTCAAAACTTAACTCTTACTCCTCAGCTGATGTTATTATTATAAAGGAATTGTCAGGTATTTCTGAAAAAAGTAATTCATCACTGCATATCGTAAAGCATGTCATTCTACGTTTAATCATCACCTTATATCCTTATTTCTCTTTCTCCTTCTCCCCCTCCTCCGCCATCGTCAATTATTATCCCTTATCACAAATACAAAAATTTTTGACGCGACATAATCTTACATGATATAACCAGCTAAATATCCCGTGTGTCGTGTGTTCCTTTCAAAGTCGTGTTTACGTGTTTTGTGATGTGGAATTTCATTTCTACAGTCCACGTCTCAATTGAACCTAAAAATAAACCTCGCGCTTTTTGTCACACATTGCTATTTGTTTTGGGTTATTCACTTACAATTAACGAATACAATAGCACATACATAATGTTTATGTTTTTATTCTTGGAGATTTAGGTAATTCCGATAACAGGAAATTGACAAAATTGGAAGCAATTCTATTTAGATACATACACTTCGACACACCGACCTGCGGTATTGAACAGGATTGGTTCACAATTACTTACAGATATCTACTTGCTTACAAATCAATTAATAACAAAAAATAAAATAAAATAAACAAAAGCAAATGTATAATATTATGTATAGTCATATCTATAAACATAAATAAGTCATAACTACAACCAGTAAACAACCGAACTGAATAAATATAGGTAAATGATAGTAGTATAAGGGAGTGGTGATAGGAGGGCAATCATATATGAATCACACCAAAACATTTCTTGTAGTTACGAATGTTGTGCTATCATCAGAAAGAGTTAAAGGAGTTGATACCCTTGGTGGTGTTTCAAGCCTTCCACCAAAATCAATAGGATCATTCAAACTTGGAATATCATCTTCATAATTGGCAAAGTTAAGAACAGGAGAACTGATTTCATTAAAATCCAAATCCAAATTCTCATACAATTTACCAATGTCACCATGACCACGGTATGGCTTGGCATCATTAGATTGTAAAGTTTTGATTTCTTGGGACATGATTTCTGGCCATTCAAACCAGTTCAAATCAGTTCTGAAATTTCTTGCAAATGCCCTTTCTGCATCTTTACTTGACAAGTATTGGTAATGTGGCAATGAAGGTAATCCAAACAACATGGAATTGGTATCTGACTTATCATTAGCCAAACGTTTAGGACGACCATACAATTTGAAAGCATCAATGATTGGAATATAGTTACGGATCATCGTTTCAACTGGGTTAACCCCTGGATGGGACAATGGCATGACGTACATGGAGTTTGTAAACACGAAATCATCAGCGTGTCTCTTGAAGAATGAGGAATTGATTCTCTTGTGACCCTTTTGATCGTGGTTTGGATTGATTGGAGAACCATTCAATGAACCACTTCTGTCCAATCCATTGCTGGTTGGTGGAGAAGAAGGTTGCTTGAAAAATGAACTTGTAGAATTCAATGAACCAGAACGGGAACGATTCTTTGGAGTAGCTGGGGTATCTCTAGTAAGAGAAGAAAGGGAATCATTAGAACCAGAACGAGAAATACCATGAGTTTTAGCAATTAATTTTCTTGGATTGATTTGCAGGTGGTGTTGTGGTAGCTCGGCATCTGCCCCGTGTGGGAACAAATGCTCGTAGTTCTTGCTGATATGGATTTCACCTGAAAGACGCATAATGGAATTGAAATCAATCATACTTGCCTGTTCTGGATAAACATTGAAAATACCCGCCAAATCAGAAATGTACGCAATAAGATGTTTTTTCAGAACTTTCTTATCGGATGGATAGATTTCAATTCTACCAATATGACCTTTGTCACTAGGTAAAATAACCATGTACACTTTAATCCATTTGGTGGATACTTCGGGAAGTCTAATGTTACACCATTCATCTTTGGGGAATCTCTTTTTGTTGCCCAACAAAACACGGATATCCAGTAACTTGGTACCTTTAGAAGATAAAATGACGGCAGTGAATGCTTCATTGAGTTTATCATACTCATACTTGGAAAGAATAATAGCACTCATCCATTTGTTGAAAGATTCTCTATCATGGAATTTAACTGTAAGAGCGGCATCTTCACGATAATCATGGTATATTTTAATTTCAAAATCAGAAAGCACTTCAACATGAGAATCAATAAGATTGATATATTTTGGTTTGAACTCGTTTCCTTCATCGAAAACATACTCATCAGTCAGCGGTCTCCAAATGGCCAATTCATTACCGGTCAACTTGGCTTCAACTTCGAACCAAGCCTTATCTGACCCAATCACTCCAGGGACTTGCAAAATACCAACACAATAAGTTCTTATTTTTTGGGCATTTATCAAAGACACAATAGGACGGAATTCTGGAGGTAACGAATCGGTTTGAGCCTTGTTTTGCAACAACAACTCTCTACCGGAAATCGAGCTCGAAGAAAACGTGGACTCGGTATCATCATTGGAAAAAATGCGGCTCTGACGGACGAATGAAGACGGAGTTGTTTTAACACGATCAGACAAGGTACGTTTATGCAAGCTGACGTCGGAAACAGAAGTGGCTGCTACGTTATGTGGATTTTTGCGCACTTGAGGGGAAGCTGCGAAACTAGGGGATAACAAACCGCCATCTTGGGTCTCATACAATGAAGAAGACTCAGATGTTTGGTTAAGCGAGGAGCTAGTGTTAATTTTCGGCAACAAGGAAGTTGATTTAGTTTCTGTGCTGCTGGTGCTGCCACTCTTCTCACTACTAGACAAAAACCCGATTGGTGATTGAAATTCGTAACCCTTTTCTGGAATTGGTGGAGGAGTTGGGGTTGAGGAAGATGTATATTTTTGTCTGTCTTGAATAGTTGTTGGAGGCTGAGCTAATGGGGAAGTTACTCGGTGATATATTGGCAGCGCCGGTGGTGAAAGTCTTGAGCCATATGAGTTATCTGCGGAACGAGACGGGGAAGATGTTGCACTAGTAGGATGTGGAGCAGATATACGACCGTGGTATTCATTGCGAGTTGGGCTATTTGATGTGGCTGCTGGAGTTGTAGATTGGTTGCCAACTTTATCTTTATTGGTTGTAAGTTTTGACCGATGACGACTTTTTTCGCTCGAAGGTGTGGCGGAGGATGTTGGTGATGAGGATGAATTACCGCCAAATAATTTCTTTGGTGAAGCAATATTAAATGGCATTATCTATGAGGGGGAGGAGAAAAAAAAAAGATGTAATAATGATGGGTACTTGGTAATGGAATCTGATAATCAACGACGACAAAAAGTTGAAAAATAAAAAATAAAAATAAAAAAAGGGAAAAAGAAAACTAACAAGTTATAAATAATCTCTTCCCTGTATTTTTTGTTGGGAGAAAAGCAATAGAAAAAGTAGTTAGAAGCAAATGTCCGTACTTTCTTTATCAACTTATAAACGGGAACAATCCGAGCTAAAAAAAGAAATAAAACAAAAACAAAATAATATAACCTGGAATGAAATGAAATAAAATAAAAAGCCTGAATATAATGGAAATAAATTCTTGTCTCTTCTTATATTTCTTCTCCTTGTCTTGTCTTAGTTTAGTTTAGCTATTGTCTTCACTTTTCTTTTGTGGGAATAAATGGGAGATTCGGCTCGATTTGTTTTAGTTATTGACACACAAAAGGAAAAACTAATTTAATTTAAAATTTAATTTTCTAAGAAAAATATTAAATAATAATAATAATTAATACGGGAACCGAATGAGAAATTCCTCCAAATTATTATTTTCTTTCTTTCTTTTTGATGATAGCCCCCCGTTAAAGAAGTCACGGAAATACGATATTGTTTCTAGTTAGTTGTTTTGATGACGCTCTAACCTGATTTTTGTTTTTAAAAAAACTATCGGTTGTTGGTCACTATCAGAAGAAGTTTGTCCCTGGCTGTTTGAGCTACTCAAAAAAAAAATGATAATGTATTTTGTGAATCTGAGAGTTGCAGTAATCAGTTACTCTCTCTCACTCACAAAAACTAAATTTAAGAAATACGGTTTCAATAACAAACACTAAGGAAATATTGTCCAACAACTTCAAAATAAGTGGAGATGATGTAAACGCTGAGAAATCTATCGTTTGACTTTTTTTTTACAATTTGTTATAAATCTGTAGAAAAGACGTTTCAAGCTATTTATATCATTTCTTCATTTCTTTTTATTATTATTTTTTTTTTTTAGCACACGCATTGTATTGTGCCCTGGTGCCCAGCACCAAAATTTAAGAAGAAAAAAAAAATTATAAAATTTTGCTGTGGAATTTCATCACTCGTCCGAGATCTTCGCATAGTAATTCTTTTTTTTTTCTTTTGTACTCCACCGTGGTAGCAAAGTCGAAGCAAAATTTCATTGTGTATGTTACTTGCATTTCATATCTGATATTCAGGGGATGAATAATACATGAATATCTTCTGAAATCGACAACAAAAAATATATGTAGCAATCATGAATTTGGAGAGGCTACATTGAAATTAAACTTGCATTATTCTTTTATGCTATTGTTACTCAAAGCTACATCTCTCGAACCAAAAGGGGGGTAGAAGGAGTTTGCGTCTATTTTTCTTTGACCTCACAGCCGACTTTGGGAAATATACCCGTCGGCGTAGCGTTTCGTTGTAAGTTGGTGGAGTGGCTATAGAACCGTCCTCTAACAATATTAACCGATAAGACGACCGGAGCGGTTTTAGTGTTCTTATGACGTTTCATCTACATGAGTACATTCTTACTAATGACAAAACTAACCAAAAAAAATAACGCTAAGAAATATTCTACGTTTTTTTATTTCACTTTCATTGCTTTCATTGAGCAAATTTTGATTTTTTTTTTTTGTTTTACCCTTTCATGTTCGTAGTACATCGCCACCACGTTTCTTGTCTGTTGCAAACATCGCCTACTTGAACAGTTCTAGGTTCTTTGTATTTTTTTTTTTTGTCTTCTGATCTAGATTGGATTAGATCATAGGTATCGGTACAAGCCTACCAGGGTTCATAGGTTAGCAACCGTTCCGGTATATTTGCCTCATGCCAGACGTTATATTTTTTTGTAAATGTGGTTTATTTTAATTGCTCTGGCAGTTCCTTCTTTTTTGTTCCTTTTTTTTATTTTTGGTTAATTGTCTACAGATATGAAATAAAATTTAGATATCGTTTTGTGAAACACAAGCCGTTTATGCTCTTAATTGTCTAACCATGTTGTAACCATGCAAACTGCTAATCATACTTTTACTAACTGACTTTTCTGGTACTTTCTTATTCTCACACAAATTTCATTTCAAAGGTTTTTTTTTTTCTTCCACTATTGTTTGATTACCGTCGGGTTTGGCCAAAACTCAAACCCCTCCCCTCCATTGCTGCTCATCTCAAATGACATCATAGCACAAGAAATCTTTTTTTCTTTTATTAAGAAAATAACCCTCTGTACTCTCTTTCTCTAAGTATCTTACCTTATCCCCTCAAAAAAATTTCAAATCTAATCCAATGTGGCGGGGTATCATCCAAATCTAGGCTTAATATGGATTAAGTCATTCAATAATGGCAAAGCTTCACAAATCCGAATCTCAACCATAAAAAAAAATATTTCTAATCTATTTTCTAGTTTGTTCCCTTGCTCCCTTAGTATCAAAATTGTTAGTACCAAAGAGAGACACAAATCGATGAGAAAAAAAAAAAATTGGTAACGTTGCACGAACATCTAGCATCAACATACATTCACTCACAGATATAGAACATTATCATCATACAAGAAATAAAATTATAGTTGGGTAAGGAAAAAAAAAATTCTACTATGGCATATTACCCATATGAGGGAGAAATGAAGTACTTCTTGGAAGATATAAATCCACCTCCCCCGAATAACCTCGAGCCATCGTTCACCCTATTAACCAATGAGTTATTCGACAAACTCGATGCCGTAAGACGCGACAACCTCAATGAGTTTAGAACTATTACAGAGAAGAAGACGTTTATCATTAAGAAGTTCATCGACACGTTCCGAACACATATCGGGCAAGATATCTACCCTTCAGCCAAACTAATATTTCCTGAGAAAGTTGAGAGGTTATATTTCCTCAAAGAAGTGACATTGGCACGTCTATTGATTAGAATGTACAAGATCCCAAAAGATTCAGACGATTATAGGATGCTCCACGATTGGAACCAACTGTACCAGAGATCTAAACGATTTGTCATAGATGAAAAGAAGATCCGTGATTTACCATTACAGGCATCGAGGATAATTGGTAAAAGAAGACCATATGTCGAGAAACCAAAAGAATTCAGTGTACACCAAATCAACTCCATATTGGACCAATTGACAATGACACAAAAATCACAAGATCAGATGGATGTATTAAAACCGGCATTGAACCAATTGGGTATTTCTGAAGTCAGATGGTTGATTCATATTGTGCTAAAGAAAACTATTTTGGTCTCCATGGAGAAAGCATTTTTCAACAATTGGCATCCTGATGCGTATAGAGTCTTTACCATATGTAATGATTTGAAGAAAACTGTTCAATTTTCAACCAACACAGAAGAGAGATTAGATTCTAGTCAATTAACCATTCATCCGTTATTTAAGTTCAGACCCCAATTGGCAGACAAATTATCCAGTAGTTACAAGTCTGTGGTGAACAAACTACAAAAGAAACATGACATGGATCCAGCATATGAAGCTAAATTTAGAGAATTGAATTTGCAGGACAAATTCTACATTGAAGAGAAAATGGATGGAGATCGAATGTTACTACATAAAGATGGTGATTCATTCAAGTTTTTTTCAAGAAAATTAAAAGATTACTCGTTTTTGTATGGGGAGAGTTTGCAACTTGGGTCATTGACAAAATATTTGCGCCATGCATTTGCTGGCAATGTCAAGTCAGTCATATTAGATGGAGAAATGGTGGCATTTGATTATGAACGTAAAGCTATCCTTCCCTTTGGTACACTTAAGAGTCTGGCTATACAAGAAAGTGTTCGGCAATTCACCACCATCGATCAATACCAACAACAAACTTCATATCCATATTATCTCATATTTGATATAATCTATTTAAATGGAAAAGATTTGACAAATTACCCGTTGTTTTTCCGCAAGAATATTTTGAATAGAATAATCCGACCAGTTTCCCATAGGTTTGAAGTGCATGATGCTCGAATAGGATCTTCACCTCAGGATATAGAACGAGCTATTCGAGAAGTGGTTAGTAGCAGAAGTGAAGGTTTGGTTTTGAAAAATGTTCAACTGAAATATGCTATTGATGGATATAGAAATCCAGATTGGATTAAAGTCAAACCAGAATACTTGGAGAAATTTGGAGAAAATCTCGATCTAGTTGTAATTGGGAAAGTTCCTGCTATTAAAAATGCATATATGTGTGGATTGAAGAGTTCTGTTGATGGAGTGTATTATAGTTTTTGCATGTGTGCCAATGGTATTGAAATAGATGAATATGACAAAATTGAAAGATTAACTCATGGCAAATGGATTAAAATGTATGATGAAATGCCACCAGAACTGTTGATTAAATTTGGAACCAAATTGCCAACATACTGGATCCACCCCAAGGATTCATTGGTATTGGAGATTCGTGCTCGCTCTATTGATACACGAGTAGAGAAAACTTATGCTGTGGGTACTACATTGCATGCAAGCCATTGTCGTAAGATTAGAGAAGATAAATCAATTGATGAATGTATCACGTTGCAAGATTACTTGCAAATGAAGATTAACTATCTGAATGATTTGTCAAGGGATCAAAATACATTAGTCAAGAAGCGTGATTCATTGCATTCTTTTACAGAGGGACCCAGTTTGAAGAAAACAAAAGTGGAGTTTGATTTATTTGAAGGATTTGAATTTTTGATCATGAGTGATAAAAAAGAACCTAATGGAGATACCACAACTATCGATGAGTTGAAAATATTAGTTAAAAAATATGGAGGTAAAATTGTCAATTCCATAGATCCACGCACTCAATTGCAAATAGTCGTCATCACTGAGAAAGATTTACCCGTGTGTCATAAGTATTTGGATCGAGGGATTGACTTGATCAAGCCATGTTGGATTATAGAATGTATTGCCAGAGGTAGGATTCTTCAATTGGAACCGTATTTTATATATGCTTCTACCAATGGGGAGAAATTCCAAAATATGGCTGATCAATATGGAGATTCATATATTATCCACCAGCCATTAAATATAGTTGTTCCTAGTCTATCAAATGAGCAACTCCAAGAATATCGTGATAACTATGACTGGGGTGATTCGAAACCATTGATGTATTTATTTGAAAACTTGAAATTCTACGTGTTACTGAGTTCTTTGGATGCTGGATTATTGAAAGATAGAATTAAACGATTCAATGGTGAAGTAAATGATAACTTCTTAGAATGTTTCTATATTGTGGTCCCCAAGTCAATACCGAGAACGAGAGCACTTATTGAGATTGATCGCATGGCAAAGAAAATAGCTGAATCTGTATCTATTGGTGAAAATGGTCAAATGACGCGTATTCCTTATTTTGTCACCGATCAGTTTATCACTAAATCAATTGATCTGAATTTTGTAGTTGATCCAGAGGATTACAAATATATATAGGACAAGACTTTTTCTTAGTCATAGAAGAAATTATTTTGTTACACAAAGTCCGATCGATTATTAATGTAGACGTGCGAACAATGTTTATAATCATTGACAAATTTCTGTACTATAGAACCATGTACAAACCAAACATGTCCAATTTGACTTGGTAATGACTCAACTACAAGATCTTCCACCACCTGTACTTCTAAACATATTCAGTTATGTTCCGAATGATATATTGGTTGAACTTCTCGATATTCCAACGATCAACAATATGGTTGCTTCCATCATATATTTCAAAGTGATAATTGGCAAGAAATCAAGAGTAGGCAGTACACCTGAACTTCGAGGTAGCAATAAAGTTCCCGTCCTTACTCATGTCAACGAATTAAAACACATACGAAGGAAATACATGCAAGTGAAACCTCGTGAATGGATCTTTGATGATCCATTATTTGCACTTGAAGAGATTAACAAGTATCATGATATACTACCTGACGATAGCAACATTGAGATACGATTTTCTGAGAATTGGGATGATGTTGAAGATAATTTCAAATTTTTTGAAAAGTACCAAGAGAATCCCTTTCCAATTACTTCACTAGTTAATCTCAATTTAGGGATTTTACATGGATCTAATACTATTCAACTCCTTGACAAAAGTCTTCAAAGTATTCGACGAATTGCTGGATTTGATCCTTCTTCAGATTTCGAGAAATTGTCATTATTTCCCAACTTGCATACCCTCATAATTGATGTTGAATTTTCTCATACCCAACTCCATCACCTTCCAAGACAATTGAAAAAGTTGTCTGTATGTCTCGAGAATGTGAATACCACCATTAAAGAAGGTCACAATGATAACAAGTCAGAGGTGCAACTTGAATTTCCAGTAGGATTAACTGATTTAGATATAGGATTTACTGAAGAAGAAGAACAAGAAGATTATTCCCATTCAGATCTGGTTAACATAGATATTTCACATCTATCACAGCTTCGAAAACTAACAATTTCCACCATCTTAGCTAGTGATATAACCAGTCCCCGTTGTCTGTGGAAGTTACCTAATAGTTTGAAATTCCTAAGCTATAACACATATCATACCATGAAGATGTCACTCAATACTATGTGTCCTCGGTTGATTTCTTTAACAGTATCACAAACTGGTGAAATTACTGGCATGGATTATAGAATAGTTGATTTACCTGATACCTTACAAGAATTGCGAACTTCAGCAGCAGGGTTAGTGGGGTATGCTCCTACTCTTGTTGAACCTCCTTCTTATGATGTTACAACTTCATCCGGTGGTCCTCCATCATATGATACTTCTCATCCTCCATCTTCTGATCCTACTCCCGATTCAGGTCCACCTTCCTATAATGCTCCCCCTGTCTATGGTGATCATGTTCAACAACAACTAGAAGAAAAAGTAGAAAAAGTAGAATCAGAACTGATACTGGTGTTCCCAAGTTGTCTACGCAAACTTGCCATTGATAGTTATTTGAGTGATCCTGGAAATTTGCAGTATATTATTCCACTACCCACGAGTTTAACAAGTTTGTCCCTATCTGAAACGCTGCATGTTGATTTGACGACTTTGTCAACCCTTGATAATCTTACTAATCTTGTGATACGGACACTCAAGGGAGTTGACGAATTTGCATACAATCTCCCACCATCATTGAAGTCATTGGAGATTACTGATCATAGACTTAAAAAGTTCCACATTGTCGCTCCTAATCTCGTTGATTTGATACTTCGAAGCAACTTGTCTGGAATTGTCAATGAAGATAGGTTGGTGATCCCACTGAGTGTCAGGAACATATCACTCAGAAGTTGCAGAATAGAAGAAATTACCATTGATTTTCCAGAAAATTTGGAAAAGTTAGATCTTTCAATGAATTGTCTTACAAGAATCAAACGTCTACCTTCGAATTTGAAATATCTTGACTTATCCAAGAATCGATTTGGATCTAATGAAGAGGAGTCTTCTTTGTTTCCATTGTCATTGGAGACGCTCGACTTGAGTTGTAATACTATTTATGAACAATGGATCTGTCGACTGAATTTTCAGGATTTAACAAACCTAAAAAATTTGTATTTAGCTCGTAATACTTTCCGAAGCTTAGATTTAGATGGATTACCATTATCGTTGGTTGCTTTGGATTTACACGCTAGTTCGTTCACTGCGTTTTTTGGTGATTTTAAAAACCTTATAAATCTCCAGGAGTTAGACTTGTCTGAAACTCCACTAGCAGAACAAATCAAGGAATTAGATGGAAACGATTCCCGATACTTTGGTCAAAAAATCACGTATTTCAATATATAACCTATAGACGATAGCATTCGATCATAATTCTCTATGCAACATTTATATTTCTAGAATATTTAGTCTAAAAAAAAACAAAGGACATAATAATATTATCAAACTCAATATATTGTCACCTACTTCTTGCAACAAGATCCACCATCTCCACCATTGAAAGCCAATCTGGAAACTTTATCACTAAGCAAATTAGAAGCAGCAACACCAGCTTTAACTTCCTTTGTAGTTCTAGCATACGAAGGTTTAACATCCAACACAGGGCTCTCCAAGAAAAGATTTCTTGGTCTTAACATCAAATCAAAGATTTCTGAAGGCATAACTGGGAAATCTTCTGGGGATGGGAAATGAGTAATACCAAAAGTATGGAAAAACACAATATCAGTATTCTCAACTTTTTCAGTACCATCACCGATCCATTTTCTCATACCTCTTAAACCGTCACCACTCCATTGGGCAACATGATCACCTGATGGATACAATCTACCATATCCATAATCTTCATCAACATATGGAATAACTTGGGTGTGGTTAGCTGCCCATGGAGCCCTCTTTTTAACCAAGGAACCATCTTGCGCTAACAATGGTGAACAGAAAGTAGAAACTAATTTATAAGTAGCTGGTTTACCAGAGTATTTATGGATGGATGCAGGGTTGAACATATCCCAGGTTCTTGCAGTTGAACTTTCAAAGTTTGTGATGGAATCTTTAATGGTTTTGAAAGTGGTCTTTTCACAATAAAATGCATTACCATACATGTTTTGTGATGATCCAGTTGGGTAAGGGGATGCTTTGGCGTCACTGGTAGCGGCAGAATTGTTATCACCATCAATTCTTGGATGGATTCTCAAGGAGAATAAATGTTGATGATTATGGGCATTAACATTTGGATAAACAACAGTACCCCAAGGTCCAATATCTTCATCATCAGCACAGATATAGGTGTTCAAAATACCAGTCAATCTGATTTCTAATTTGATGGTACCATCTTGTCTAAGAATCCAATAAAGACAGTATTCATAATTACCAGCAGTGAAAGTTTGAGAAATAATTAATCTCTTTCCTCTAGTAGTGACAGCTGTTTGGAAATCATCTCTAAAATCAGAATGTTTGAACAAAATCCCATCATCTTCTTCATGGATACAGATTGCATTTTTGACTGTGGCAGCATCACCAGTTTTGTCAACCATATGAGCATCCAAATAATGGATAACACCTTTACAATCACAAGATAATGATAATGGATTAGTCATGTTACCAGCACCATACTCTCCAATATCAAGAGCATGTTTTCTTTGATGTGGGAAATCTGGAGATCCATATGGAACCACCATTTCACAAAGCGAAATTCTATGGAAAAGTGGTCTAACCTTACCATGATCATTATAAGTGAAATCACTCAAAACAATACCTTCACGATAATTGAAACCAATGTGGAAAGTCATGTTTGACCATGTAATGACATTATTATCCATCTTGAAAGAAACACCATTTGGTTGGGTAATATTAATTGGATGGTCATCTTCTTGTCTATATCCAGTTGGGTTTTCCAGAGTACCATATTTTTCAGCAATGTGTTTTGGATGATAATTGGAATGCTTGTATTTGGAGAGTGGTCTTCTTCTCGATGGGATATCAATGGAAATGACTTTCCCCGCATTCATATCAACAATTGGACAGAAATCTAAAGGATGGGAATAATGAGAATCATCTTCATCTGATCTCCAATACATCAATGCTTGTTGCAATCTTCTAGAAGCACCCCATCTCTCGTCGTACCCAATAGTCCAAGCATCACAATAAATTTGATGCATTGAATTCTTTGGAACTCCACTTAATTCACATTGTCTTTGAACTTCTGGATCTTTTCTAATAATTTCTTCAGTGACTTGCAAATCACTTGGAGTTAAAATAGGTTGAACACCTTCAGTGTGTTTCATTTCAATCAATTGTTGTGCACTAATGTCAACAATACCTTCATGAACACCATTATCACCATCAACAACAATAACGTAGTATGCAATACGAGGTGGTAATGGACCTTGCTTTTCTTTCCATTCGTAGTAAGCTTTCTTGATTGGTTCTCTCAAAGTAACAGTGTTGAAATTGATAGCTTTGTTAGGATATTTTGATTTGACAATGGCAGTGACAGATCTGATTTCAACTGGTGTCAAGGGATCCAAAGGATGAGGTGGACGTGGTGGAGGAGCAACAGATGCTGTTGCATGCATAGACAATTGGGATAATCTTTCCATGATTGGTGGTAATGATTGAATTAATTACTGAAAAAAGAAAAAAAAAGAAAGAAAAGGAGAATACTATCAGGTCTATTTATATAGAAAAAGAAAGAAACCCTTATCTCGACATAAATATAATATTTTTAGGAATAATGATTTGTTTAATTCCCCCGAACCAACCACGGGGCGCTTATCTTTTCTAAATTAAGATAAATTGTCCAAGATCAATTTTTACTGTTCCAAATTCGGAAGGTGCTTCCGCTTACCAAGAAAAAAAACCCCAAAATTATATAATCCCAATGTAAAATATTCATTCTGATGGGAAACACAATAGGGGTCACCAATGAGACCTGACAAGGTATGACCGTCGTTGTTGGAAGATGTTGTCTCTCTTGGCTTATTTACGCTATCTTGGAGTAGTGGCGATAGTTCTGCATAATAAGGTTTTAGCAGTGGCTAAACAATATCCGTGTGTAATTTTGTAGTCCGGTTTTAGAACAAGGATATTTATTCCTCTTACGGTATTCTCTGGAGGTTTTTTGGGGAAACCATACGAGTAGTAATATTGTATATTAATAAAATCGAGGCTTATACTAGCGGCTAACATTGTGTTTTCTATACGGCAAATTGTAGTTGTGAATCTCTTACATACAGAAAAAAGAGTAAATGAGGAGGAAGAGGGGGGATAGGAATGAATTCTGGAAAGCAATTGCTCGACTTGCTTTTTATTCATGGAACAAGTCTATTTCATTTAATGCTATTCTAGAATTCATAATCATAATCTAGTGGTTGCAAAAAAAGATGAAAAAAAAAAAAAATAGAATGTTGTAGAAAAATAATAACAATCCTTATAATAATTATTAGCTTTGTGTTGATTAGAGAATGTGGCTAATGAAGGTGAGAAAGTATGAGTGCGTGGGTGTGTATGTCATTAAATTATGTTCATTCATTAAGTATTTATATAAAAAAAAAGTATAACTTCTTAGTAGATCTATTAAAATATTAAGTATAACCCAGTGATTATACAACAGATGCCACTTTTTCATCCAAGCATTCTTCTTTACGTTCTTCCAATAATTCTCTTCTTGCATAAATAAAGGAAATTAAAGAAGGTATCAACACAAAGGAGAATAAATTCAAAATACTCCAGCAGTTGATTGCCATGATTTTGGCAATTTGATATGTAGTTTGTAAATTATCCATGTTTCTTTCCTGTAAACATTCTTGGAATAAAGTGGCACCTTGAGAACAGATTTTATAATCTTGTTCCAATTGATTCAAATTAGAAATAATCACTGATGTAATAAAAGATGCATCTTGACGATCAGCACCCTTTTCCATGATGGTCAAGATATTGACGAGACTATCTTTACTGTAAATCATAAACCACATGGAAATGACCAACACAACACAGTTGTATGTCCAAATTCCTTGTATCAACACAGTAGCGAAATCGGAAAGAAATCCAAATTTGGTTACCGCATCTATCAAGTATGTGATAGTCAATGCAATAAATACATGATCGAATTTGATTTGGTTTCTGATGGTCGAAGTCGAAGACAATAACATTTCCTCGGGCAAGAATGCTAGCAAAAGCACAAAAACGGTTATAAATGTCAAGACATAAGTAAATTTATCAAAAATTGACTTTCTGTTGTCCTGCTTCAAGCAACTGTATGATAGCACTATTGATGTGAAGAAAGTTAAAAGGATTTGAGTGTCATAAACAGGTAAATGGTCTAAACTGATCGAGTGTATTGGTGTGTAGGAAATGATGATGAGATTCCATATTGCTAGCAAACCCAATTGTAAGTTTTTGCGTACACAGTAATTTATTATAAATATTAACGATATAATGACATTAGCCATAAAGTAAGGGTATGTTGAAAAGATATCTTGAATCATCTCGTAAGCCGAAAAAATAAGGATGTATACTGTATTAGAATAATTTTTGTGTTCTAGTTAATGGCTTAGGTGAAGCGAAGGGAATAAAAAAAAATGTGTGGAAGGGGGTATTGAAGGGTTTTCAAGGTATTATAATAAATAACAAAGCGAATTGCTATTGCAAATGATATTGGAATAAATAGATAAATTAAATGGAATAATAACCAAAAATAAAAAATTAAAAATTAAAGAAAAAATTTAAAATAGAATAAAAAGAATTTAAGAAAAATGCAAACCCAAGTAGAATCCGGTGGGAATGATGATGGTTATATATATATATGATTAGAAAGTTCTTACTAAGCCAAAAAAAAAACTTTACAAAAAAACCGCGCAAAGTGAAAAAAAAAAAAAAAAAAAAGAAAAAAAAATAAAAAAAAAAAAAAAAATTAAAAAAAAAAAAAAACCCAAGAAAAACCCGGGGGGAAAGTTAAGGGTTAAAAATAAAAATAATTAAAAAATTTTTAATAAGAAAAAAAAAAAACTTTAAAAAAAAACCCGGCAAAGGAAAAAAAAAAAAAAAAAAGAAGAGAACATTAGATAACACAAAATAAGGAGGGCCGGAATTAGTAATAATCGACTTAAATTGACTCAATACTTTTAACCCTTTGACAGGGCAATTAATTACAAATTCTATAATGACTTGCATAAAATAAAATGGTTGAGAAGGAGACACAGAGGTATCATCCCTATACATTACAATGCGAGGAGAGAAAGAATTTCTGAGAAACATCCCCCCACACGTAGGCATAGGACAATCCCTTTCGCATAACTAAAAAAAAAAAAAATTATATTTTTCTGCTTAAGGAGATGTCACACGGTTGTTTTAATCACCCGATCAAACCGGATTGTCATCTTCTTTTCCCTTCCTTTCTTTTTTTCTACCCCTTTATTGTATAGTTGTTGTTATGCTTATGATATATTGATAAAGTTCCTTAATTTGCTTTTCCTTATTCTTCGACAACGTGCTACAGCCTTTAAAGAGCAAACCACGAGTCAACCCTTCAATCTATAAAAAAAGTTAGCCAAGTAAATAAATACCTCACTTTAACCTGTACCGTCTCACAAGACACTTAAACTTCTACCACTTTCTCTCAATATTACACTTCGAATTTTTAGAAAAAAATTCTATTCTTCTTTGCTACTGTTGTATTCTCATATGCATTGTCGTATAGAATGGTCCATGTACTGTTAAATGGTTCTCCGTGATCAACTTTTATGTGGTTTTTGTCCTCGTTCAGCGGATTTCCTCGACCGGAAATAAATTGATGACATTTTCTCTTTGTATTCTTTTTTGCACCCGGAAATGAATCAAGAAAAAAATAATAATATATCACAGAGTGATGCACGTAATATAATACAATATGGAAATATGGAAATTTTTTTTAGTTCGTTTGGACCGGAAATCCAAAGTATCACTAACTGAAATGAATTTCAGTAAGGAAATCACGGGAATTCTTTATTTAAGCTTTCATATACGCAATAGCTTAAACCACAACAAAGCAATGGTCATGATTGTAAATAATAATATCCATTGTTGCTCCTTTTCTTTGTATTTCTCCACTATTTTCAGAACTTTATTTAACGTTGTTTATTTAATACCTTAATTAGTCTAGAATCACATAATGAATTATATTCGTCTTGTATTTCATAATTCTCATAACTAAAAAGAACATAAAATTTAGAATGGTTAGTAGTATATTGTGTTTTTGAATATCGTTTGATAATTGTGTATTTTTCCCTAATTAGGTACATTAATTGTTTACTTTATTTATCATATTGCTCTCAAAAACGGACAGACCTCAATTCACCGGCCGGCTGTTCGTCTACACTACAACTCATCGGATAATTGAATGAATTACAATCGCATTTTTTTGCGGGTCTGTTGTAAAAAATTATCTCATATTTTTCTCTGGCGTCTGATTGAATATGAGTGTATGTAATATTATAAGAATTTGGCACTCTGACTATGATCATCTTCATCAATATATATATACAAACAGAGATATACACAAATAAATTACCATACTCTATCTATCGATTAGATCCACATACGCAACTTTATATTTATAAGCCGATGACGCGTCTATATTTCCCTCATGATTTAGCCGGCATTCGGCTATTTATTTTTGGTTTTTTTTTAGACCAATTTTATTTCAATTTAATTTAATTTAATTTAATTTAATTTAATTCTAATTTCTGTTTATAGCCATCGGTTAATATTTATTCTCCCCTATCCGTTAAACTAACCTTAATTTGAGATGACACTAAGACCATCATAACCCCCCAAATTTCCTTCACTTTCCTACTCTCTAACCCAAAAAAAAAAATTCCACTTTTTAAACTCATCGTAAAACGGCAACAAAATTCAAAAAAAAAAAAAGCGCAAATATATGTATATATAGAGAGATTAAGTAATTTTTCAATTTTCCCATCGGAAATGTATATATCTCAAAGACATTCCCTTTGATGCAACCTACATTGTTAATTTTAGATAGATGATGTGTATTATAACAAAAACAAATAAAAAATATAAAAGATTCCAAATTTAAGAAACAATACAAAGTTGTAGATTAAATTACAACAACAACAATAAAACAAATGTAAAGTCAAGTTAAGTTAAGTTAAGCTAAACTTACAATTTATCGTAATATTCAGTGTATTCTGGAACTTCAGGTTTCAAACCAGCTCTAATTCTCTTGGCTTTAACAA
>JAKTVF010000158.1:1472-27266 GCA_030557055.1 Candida tetrigidarum
TTTTTTTTCTTTTGTCGATGGTTGTAGTGCGGTTTAGCCCTAAGCCTGGCTGGATTTCATGCTTATTTTTTTCCCCCTTTTTTTTTGGCACCCATTACTATTCCTATTACATGTAATAGCGTAAATCGTTTATTATCAACTTATTACGGTATAAATCAGCCAATTCTTGATTTCAACCAACTCCTGGAACCAACCCCCCCACATTATTTTACAGAAGAAATTCTAGACTTGTTGTTATTTTTAACATATTGCTTTGCTCACTTTATTCAACATGAATATACTTCTTTGACTCCTTAAATTTTAAAAAACAAAGTTTCAAGGGATATTAATGAATTGCTATCCTACACTCCTTCCCCCTTTACAACCACGTAAGATGTATATAAATACAGCATAGTAAGAGTAATTGTTGTTGATTTTATTGATTTTTTTTCTTCTTTCTTTTTGTATCTCATTATCTTTAGGTATTAAGTCAAATAATAACAAAGATGTTGCAAAATATTCAAACCAAACAACAATTTTCTTCTGCTTTACAAAACAAGAACGATATGATTGTTCTTGACTTTTTTGACGAATGTTCCCATTGCAGTGGCTTGAATGACAAGTTGGACGAATTTTCTGAAATGTACGAAGATAGAAACATTAGATT
The DNA here is from genome assembly GCA_030557055.1 of Candida tetrigidarum. Taxonomy (NCBI): domain Eukaryota; kingdom Fungi; phylum Ascomycota; class Pichiomycetes; order Serinales; family Debaryomycetaceae; genus Candida; species Candida tetrigidarum. The sequence goes on from JAKTVF010000158.1 coordinate 2,119, forward strand.
TTATAAAGTGAACATTGAAGAAGATAGAGAATTAGCTGATGACTACAAGGTTTCTTCAATTCCAACCACTTTGTTTTTCAAGAAGGGAAAGATTATTGATAAGGTTGTTGGTCCTGAACCAAATGAAATCAAGAAGGTTTTGGAAAAAGATTTGCTGAGTTCAACTTCTGGTACTGGTACTTCTGGCACTTCTCATGGTACTTCTGGTACTTCTGGTACTTCAGGAGGTACTGGTTCTACTCGTCAAACCCAATCTTCTACTTCTTAAGCTCATGAGGAGAGATGATTTGATTAATATATGATTATCTAGCTAATTAATTAATTATTATTATTATTTTTTTTTTTTGCCCGTTGCTTTGGGTATAGTGGCTTTTTTTTTTCAGTTTTTGGTTTTAATACTTTTTTGAATATGTATACGATTTTTTGTTTTATCAAAAATAAAAATTTCAATATTATGAAAAATAAATTAATTTTGTGTAATGGTTTCCCTCTCTTACTCCACGAATTGTCTCTTATCACTCGATGATTGTTGAGAAGAGAGAAGAAAAAATTTTACTTTCGAACTAACAAAAAATTTTCAACGAAATATTTAGATTCTCCTCCCCCTCCACCCCCCACAAAACCAACCATTTTCCCAGTACCCAAAATGAGTGAAATAGAATTAGGCATCACCGCTGATATGCACGTTCATCTTCGTGATGGACCAATGTGTGAATTGATCACTCCTACGGTGAGACAAGGAGGTATTGCCATTTCCTATGTCATGCCAAACCTTGTTCCTCCAATCACCACTAAGCAACAAGTTATAGATTATCACACCAAACTTTCTAAATTGTCTCCTAAAACCACCTTCTTAATGTCATTTTATCTTAGTAAAGACTTAACTCCAGAATTGATTGAAGAATGTTCTCATTTAATCCACGGTATCAAATGCTACCCAGCTGGTGTCACCACCAATTCCAAATACGGGGTTGATCCAAATGATTTCACTTCATTCTATCCACTTTTCGAAGTCATGCAAAAAAAGGGAATTGTGTTGAATCTCCATGGTGAGAAACCATCCACTGATGGTAATGAAGAAGAAGAAATCAATGTTATCACTGCTGAGCCTAAATTCTTACCTGCATTGAAAAAATTGCATGCTGATTTCCCACATTTGAAAATTATTTTGGAACATTGTACCACTAGTGCAGCCATTGAAACCATTCGTGAAATAAACAAAGACCACAAACAAGGTGACGAAATTTATGTGGGTGCTACCATCACTGCGCACCATTTGTATTTGATTATTGATAATTGGGCAGGAAACCCAATCAATTTCTGTAAACCAGTGGCCAAGTTTCAAAAAGATAGAAAGGCATTAATTGAAGCTGCCACGAGTGGTGAGCCATGGTTCTTTTTTGGATCTGATAGTGCTCCACACCCAATCCATACCAAACAAACTCATGTTGGTGTATGTGCTGGTGTGTACACTCAAAGTCATGCCATTGCTTACGTTGCAGAAGTTTTCGATAAAGCTGGTAAATTGGACAATTTGAAAAAATTTGTTGGTAAAAACGGGATTGAGTTTTATGGGTTATCTGAAGAAATATTGAATAAACATAAAGGTGAATCTGTTTGGTTGATTAAGAGAGATAATAAAGTTCCTCAAGTACTTGCTAACGCCGAACTTGAAGTTGTTCCTTTCAAAGCTGGTGAAGATTTGAAATACACCATTGAATGGAGATAATAACCAAATAAAAAAAAAGGAAGTCAGATCTATAGATAGGTTTATGGATAGTATACGAATATGGCGCTTTTGCGTTTCTTGTCATAGTAATCCTAATTCACACATACACATACACGTTGCCAAATTTAATAGGGTTTATAAACGCGTAATTACGGTTCTACCGATCTTAAGCCAGCCGTGTATTTGTGTATTTTAAAGGTCACAATACTCTAAGATCTGCACACACACACTCAAACAAACACACCCCACGTGCTTCTATGAAAAAGGATGCATTGTTGTGCCATCTACATCGCCTTGATGCCGTTCCAAAAGATACATGTCTTGAGGTTTACTATGAGAACTACAAGCGCAAAAGAGTAAACCTAATCAATCAATATATAAAACGGTTTCTTTTTCCATCCCACGTGTGGGTATCTCAAGTTCCATTAATAGATGGAAAAATAGAAAAATACTTCAAATTGTCAAGTCCAACTTGCGTAGATGCGCTTCAATTTAATTGCCCCGATAATTTAGACACGTAAAAAAAAAAAAAAAAAAGCAATAGAGAAAAACCTTAAACACGCCTATTAATCTAAAAATTAGATACGTTGGTTATGAAATATGACATGAACCAAACCGAGGGCAACGATATTTAGTAATAACCATTAACATTATCGGGTTGTTTTTGTGGTGGGTGGATATTTCTTTTTTTTCTTTCTTTTTTTTTGTTTTGTTTTATCGGAATAATGATTTAATTTTCGTAATGAAGTTGCAAAATTCACCCTTCACTTACATTCTAATACGAGTTTCCGAAAAATAAAAAAATGCAACATGTACTGTTTATCCTAGAGTGATTTCTTTTGAGACATTATGCTACTTTAATCCAAGAGAGGAATACTCTCCATCTCCACATCTGTAGATAAACCACAGTTCAAGGTATGTGGGAGAAATAAGGGGGGGTTAGTTTCAAGATTACATACTATATGGTTATTCTATTACATACTCTAAATACCAAACTACTGTAAGCGGAAAATAAAACAAATTCATAAAAAAATTAAAAACAACTTACAACGAAAAATTTCTTGGTATCTAAGAAAATTAAGCTTAAACAAGGGAACATCACTACAAATACCAAGAAATTTATGACTTACATAAATTAATATTTCATTTTGCGTGTGCCAATTCAGGACACGAGGGTTATCATTAATCAAGAGGGGACATCCATCAAGGTAGTGACAGAGAGCGATGAAGAGGGATATTACAACAATATAAATACACCAAGAATTATTCCATCTCTATGTGTTTTATTTTTATTTTTTTTATTTTTATTTTTTATTTTTTGGTTTCTGATATCTATACAAATCAACATCGCCCTCGTATAAGTCATGGCATCTAGAGATTTACCTCATTCGTTTAACGAGCTTGCCTTTGGTTGGACCAACCATCTTAAAAATGAAATCATCATCGGTAAAAACACCGAACAATTAGTTGAAGAAGATTTCCAACCAGATGATGAAGTGACTAAAGAATCCAAAGTGAAATTTAAAAACTTGTGGCCAGCTATTGCCAGTGGTGCTGGGTTGTTTTCCGATGGGTTTGTCAATAATTCCATTGGTATTGTGTTGTCCTGTTTGAAAATAATCTATGGTGAAGAATTCACAAATTCCAATGCCATCAATAATATTGGTTCTATTGGGTTTGTAGGAACAGTTGTTGGACAATTGAGTTTCGGTTATATCTCTGATAGAATCGACAGAAAAGGTGGTATGATGGCCGCTAACATTATGTTGATTGTTTTCACATTATTATGTGCCGTTGGTTCCTGGGGTGTCACCGTTCAAGGTTTCTTTGCTTGTTTGACTGTTTGGAGATTCTTTTTGGGTATTGCCATTGGTGCTGAATATCCAACTTCATCAGTCATTGCATCTGAATTTGCCAATCAGTTGCCAGCTGGTCACAGAAATAGATACTTTATTTGGTTTACTGGTTTCATGATTGATTTCGGTTTCGTTATTTCAGCCTTCGTTCCTTTTGTTTTATTATGGATTTTCACCGAAAGACACTTGAGAGCATTGTGGAGAGTTGCCATTGGTATTGGTGCATTACTTCCAACCGTGTTATTCTTTATTAGATTGAAAATGGGTAACTCCAGATCCTTTGAAAAATTGCACATGAAAAAGGTCAAATACAGAGACTATCCATGGTGGTTGATTGTCAAATTCTACTGGTTCAGATTGACTATTGTCTCCTTGATCTGGTTTATTTACAACTTCTCTGTCTATTCCTTTGGTACCTTTAATGCTATTATTTTGGGCCAAATCATCCCAGACGCTCCATTATGGCAACAATGGGGTTGGTCCGTCGTGTTCAATTTGTTCTACATGCCAGGTGTCTTCCTTGGTGCTTACTCAGCTGATTATTTGGGTCCAAGATTGACTTTGGGTATTGGTGTGGGTTTACAAGGTGTTATCGGTATCATTATGTCTGCTTGTTTGAACAGTTTAAGAAAGAAGGTTGCTGCTTTCACCGTTGTTTTCGGTATCTTTGCTACTTTAGGTGAATTTGGTCCAGGTGGTAACATTGGTTTGCTTGCGTCTAAAACATCTGCAACTCCAATCAGAGGTCAATATTATGGTATTGCTGCTGCTATGGGTAAAATTGGTGCATTTGTTGGTACATGGATTTTCCCAGCTATCCAAAGAAAATACACTGACCCAGCCAACCCAGATTTGCAATTACAAGTCCCATTTTATCTCAGTTCTGCTTTATGTTTATTCAGTGCCTTGTTGACCTTCTTCTTCTGTCCACCAGTCGGTCAAGATGCCATCAACAGAGAAGATCAAGAGTTTGTCGAGTACTTGGAAAAGAATGGCTTCGATGTTACTCAATTAGGTGAAAGTAACCTTGGTCAAGTCGACACTGAGTTTATTCAAGAATCCGATTCCGTCGAAAAAATAACTGAAAAAGTCGATACCACACAAAAATTGGCCTAAACCCTGTCCTATTTTTGGTTTCATATAATCCTCGTCTAGTTGTATATCTTTTAATTCATTATTTATGTTGTTATTAGCTTTGAACTTAGTTAAATTAAACATGTCGCGTGAGGAGAACTCTCGTAACGCCGGTTTACCCAATTCGGGAATTTCCTTTTTTTTTTTTTTTCTTCTGCTATTGTTTATTTACGTTTTACACCATCTGCATTATCATAGAGAAATTGTATTATCCCGAATGCGGCAAGAACTTCTTGTGAAATAACTTTTTTGCGTCCTCATCAATCTCAAGGATTCAAGTGTGTATAATAAGTTTTTGTTAAATTAAAATCAATTTAATCAGAGGTGTATCTTCCCAAGCTTAGTCATGAGCTCCGTAGGTAAAATAGCAAAAAAAAATTTTTTTTATGCAATTTATTGAATTTCTATTGCGGTAAATTTTTCTTTTTTTTTGACTCAGAAATCAGAACCAATGACATATACAAATTGCGTTATGTGTCAATAAAAAAAAATTGAATATGTGATACTTCGGAAATGATGGTATACACAAGGTCCAACTACGTTCGGCTTGATAACCTTTAATATTTTCTTTCTTTTTATTCCACGGACCAAAGACTTCGTAGATATCCTTCCCTACACTAGCCATTCCTTGGCAGGTCCAACTTTCTTTTTCTTGTCGTTTTGACACAATTTAATTATTTTTTATTTTAGTTACCTTGACATTTGGCATTTGTTTTGTCAGGAATTATCACGACACTACCCATAAATTATAGAGCATTCTATGACCATATATACGCTCATTAGTACTTGAAGATTCAAACAGTTTGCTTAACCATTACATAAAAACAAAGCCTTGGTTAATGGTAATGTAATTTAAATGAAGAACCCACGTTTTCTCAAAGATTTGCAGGGCGTGTAAAAACCAATACACTACCAAAAAAAAGGATTTAGAAGATTAATTAACAGAGTCGTGTGGCTCTTAACCTATTTGTTTTTTTTTTTTTGGACTTATCTCTTGAGCCATACAGAGAGGATGATTTTAAATGCACACACAAGAAACTAGTGTGACGGTGTATTTGGATGATTCGTAAGTCTGGCATGTATTTGGATGATATTCAATACTAAAACATACAGGGATTTCAGGAGTTTTCAACTATAAAAAAAAAGTTGCTACAAAAGCCATTAGGTACGAGAAGTAAAACTAATATATCCAAGGACGGAATTATGAAATTTGGTTATAAAAAAGCAAAAATAAAAAAGAAAAAAATTTGCTTTTTTTCTCTGAATTTTTTTAAATTTTTATTTTTTGTCCTAGGTACAGATTAAAACAATATAAATAGGCATTCAAATTTCCCTATCCCAATCTCCAAAAAAAAAAATAATAAAAAATCAGATGGATCTAGCATAGATTGTTTTATAATATCTCTCAATTAAAGTCCTACCTAATTATTTCCTATCAACTACTACTATAACTACAACTACAATCACAACATGGCTTCTAGAGACTTGTTGAGCTTCACCAAAATAGGGACTACAATTCCCCGCGAAATTACCTTGGGTAAAAGCAAGGACCAATTAATACAAGAAGATATACACGACGATGACGAAAGTGTGGAAACCAAAGTTAGAGGTAAATCTTTATGGAATGGGTTTGCTGCTGGTGCTGGGTTGTTTTCTGATGGGTATGTGAACAACTCCATTGGTACTGTGCTTTTTTGTTTGAAAAAGATTTATGGTAAAGAATTTACCAAATCCAATGCCATCAACAACATTGGTTCCATTGCCTTTGTGGGTACTGTTGTGGGTCAATTAAGTTTTGGTTATATATCCGACAGAATAGCTAGAAAGGGAGGTATGATGGCTGCGAATGTGATGTTGATTGTTTTCACATTATTATGTGCCGTTGGATCTTGGGGTGTAACTACCCAGGGTTTCTTTGCTTGTTTGACTGTTTGGAGATTCTTTTTGGGAGTTGCCATTGGTGCTGAGTATCCTACCTCTTCTGTTATCGCTTCGGAATTCGCCAACCAATTGCCTCCAGGTCACAGAAACAGATATTTCAGTTGGTTCACCAATTTCATGATCGATATGGGATTTGTCATTTCTGCATTTGTCCCATTCGTGTTGATCTGGATTTTCACCGAAAGACACTTGAGAGCATTGTGGAGACTTACCATCGGTTTGGGTGTGATTCCACCAATGATCTTGTTTTTCCTCCGTTTGAAGATGACCAATTCGAAATCTTATGAAAAATTGCACATGAAAAGTGTTAGATATAGAGATTATCCATGGTGGTTGATCATTAAATTCTACTGGTTCAGATTAACCATCATCTCTTTGATTTGGTTTATCTATGATTTCTCCGCTTATTCATTCGGTACTTTCAACTCGATCATCATTGATGAAATCATTCCTGAAGCCCCAATCTGGCAACAGTGGGGTTGGTCTGTTGTTTTCAACTTGTTCTACATCCCAGGTGCTTTCCTTGGTGCCATTGCTGGTGATTACTTTGGTCCAAGATTGACCTTGACTTTCGGTGTTGCCTGTCAAGGTATTATTGGTATTGCCATGTCTGCATGTTTGAACTCATTGAAGAAACACATTGCCGGGTTTGTTGTTGTCTTTGGTATTTTCACCACCTTTGGTGAATTTGGACCAGGTGACAATATTGGGTTACTTGCATCCAAAACTTCAGCCACTGCTATTAGAGGCCAATATTATGGTATCGCTGCTGCCATCGGGAAGATCGGTGCTTTTGTGGGTACTTGGGTCTTCCCAGCAATTCAAAAACACTATCACAGTGAAACAAACCCAGATTTGGAATTACAAGTTCCATTCTACGTTAGTGCCGCCTTGTGTTTATTCAGTGCTGGTTTGACCTTTTTCTTCTGTCCTCCAGTTGGTCAAGATGCTATCAACCGTGAAGATCGTGATTTCGTTGAATACTTGCAAAGCAACGGATTTGATACCACCTTGTTGGGTGAAAGAGGAGTGGTTAGTGAAGTTGCTCAAGAATCTGATTCGTTGAATAAGGAAAAGAGAGAAGACGTTAACGTTGACAATGACTCTGTATAGAGACGGTTTTTCATATTCTTTGGGATAACTTTAATTTGGTGGTTTTTTTCTTACTTATTATTCTTTCACTTTCATTTAATTTGCTATACAGTTTGGTATTTGTTATATACGTATTTAATTTTAGACTACACTATGTTTGTATTTTGTGTATTAATCATTTAAATTTAAGTATGATTACTAAAAAAAAAAAAATGAATATGTAAGAAGTATAAAAAAATTAAACTGGTTCCAGGAGAAAATTAGATTAAGCCAGGGCAACGTGGGCAACACAAACCAATATACAACAAACATGGAATATGAAGGTCACAATCGCAATCATCTACTAACCCATTTGCGCAGATGCGCCTTGTAGTCAATTAATCATTTGCATTTTCTTTTTTTGAGGAACAACGTGTACAACTTGGCTTCGAAGTGTGTATAGATTTAATCGAGTGTATAAAAAGAAATGTTCTCATTGACACAGTATTCTTCTGTATGTTCCATGTTCTTATTCCAAAAAAACAATCAGATGGATTATCTAATGTCCATCACATCGTATTCTCGTAGTTTTTTTTTTCTTATTTCATCTACGATAATGGGAGAACAATTCAGGGTATCAAACAATAGGTTGAAAATTGGCACTCTGGTTTGATTCCCTGGTTGCTTTTTTACGCCTGTCATCTTTTATTTCTTTTTTTTTTTTTTTTATCTTTTATGGCGCCGCGTGGACCCATTTAGGGTATTTTTCTTTTTTTTTTATGGTTCGGTTTGATTCCCTGTCAACGGATCCTTTGCTAAGAAAAAAAAATTTGTCATTATCAGGGGTTTATTATTATTTTGATAGATCTTTCAATAATAAGAGATGTTTTCTATACTTCTTTTTTTTTCTTGGTATATTGCTACCAAAAGATATTATTTTCATTTGCAACAATAAGGAATTTAAAACTGGAATAGGTAGAGAAAGAGGAAGAGGAAGGTCATCACATGCAATAACGTAAAACACTATACACTATTGTTTTATGCGGGCTGGCAATAACGTATCTCGTCTGTCAGTTGTAAAGCCCACGTTGTACAATTTTTTTTTCTTTCTGTTTTTGGTTTATCATAAATTGTATCGCGATTGGTAATTAGCAATTGGTTATAGTAGATGGTATTCCATGCTTAGTAGATATCAATTAACACTGGAAATCCAACAAGGCAACTCCCACAACAATGAATGCAAAATACTTGAATTATTTTTTGAATCATTTTTTTAAATTATTACTTATCTCCAAGCCCCATATATCCAATTTGTCAAAGTTTGTAGCTGTTTTTTTTATTTATTTTTTAATTAATTGATTCCAAAAAGACTATAAAAAGACAGTCGCATTCCCACCAATATCCAGAGATGCTTTCAATTTTCAATTTTTTTGTCTTCTTGACTTTCCATAATCAAGAGTTATCCCTCCTACTACTAAAGGCGATCAAAGATGGCTACCAGAGATTTGCTTAGTTTTGGTAAGGTTTTAAAAACCATTCCCCACGAAATCACCTTGGGTAAAAGTAAAGAACAATTACAAAAAGAAGATATCATTGAAGATGATGAGACAGTTCTGACTGTAGTTAACGTCAACTCTCTTTGGAGTGGGTTCTCAGCCGGGGCCGGGTTGTTCAGTGACGGGTATGTCAATGCTGGTATCAGTACAGTTTTATCGTGTTTGAAGAAAATCTATGGTGAAGAGTTTACTAAATCCAATGCCATCAACAACATTGGTTCTATAGCTTTTGTGGGTACTATTGTTGGTCAATTGGGTTTTGGTTACATTTCTGATAGAATCGACAGAAAGGGAGGTATGATGGCTGCGAATGTGATGTTGATTGTTTTCACATTATTATGTGCCGTCGGATCTTGGGGTGTAACTACCCAGGGCTTCTTTGCTTGTTTGACCGTGTGGAGGTTTTTCTTAGGTATCGCCATTGGGTCTGAATACCCAACCTCCTCCGTTATTGCTTCTGAATTTGCTAATCAATTACCACCAGGTCATAGAAATAGATACTTTATTTGGTTTACTAATGGTTGTATTGACTTTGGGTTTGTGGTTGCTGCCTTTGTTCCATTGGTGTTATTGTGGATTTTCAGTCCAAGACACTTGAGAGCAGTCTGGAGATTGACCATCGGTTTGGGTGTGATTCCACCTTTAATCTTGTTCTTTCTTCGTTTGAAGATGAGAAACTCCAGTTCCTTTAGCAGGATGAACATGAAGAGAGTTCAATACAGGGATTACCCATGGTGGTTGATCATCAAATTCTATTGGTTTAGATTAACAATTGTTGCATTGATCTGGTTCATTTACGATTTCTCGGTGTACTCCTTTGGTACTTTCAACACCATTATCATTGAACAAATCATCCCTAACGGATCGCTTTACCAAAATTGGGGATGGTCGGTTGTCTTTAACTTATTCTATATGCCAGGTACCATTCTTGGTGCGCTTTCAGCTGACTACATTGGTCCAAGATTAACTTTAGCCCTTGGGGTTGCCTGTCAAGGTATTATTGGTATTGCCATGTCTGCATGTTTGGGAACTTTAAGAAAACACATTGCAGGGTTTGTTGTGGTGTTTGGTATTTTCACTGCATTTGGTGAATTTGGTCCTGGTAATAACGCCGGTTTGCTTGCTTCCAAGACCAGTGCCACTTCCATTAGAGGTCAATATTATGGTGTTGCCTCGGCAATTGGTAAAGTTGGTGCTTTCGTTGGTACTTGGGTTTTCCCAGCAATTCAAAAACACTACCATAGTGAGGAAAACCCAGATTTGGAATTGCAAGTTCCATTTTATGTCAGTTCCGCTTTATGTTTATTCAGTGCGGTATTGACTATCTTCTTTGTGCCTCCTGTGGGTCAAGATTCTATTAATAAAGAAGATAGATTGTTTAAAGAGTATTTGGAAGCAAATGGGTTCGATACTAGAAAATTGGGAGATGGTGGTGAAATCACCGAAGTTGTTGGTGATACTGTTATCGACAGTTCCGAATCAACGGGTAAAAAGGATGATGTCAATGTTAGACAAAAGAGTGTATAGTTTGTGTTTAGTTGGAGCAAGTGAGTTTCAATTAGGTGATTTAATATATTTTAGTGATATTTGTTAATTATGTTCATGTTTCGTACAATAAGTTGTCTTGAGTCTCTGATGTTCTCCCATACTTATTATGTCATGCGTTGCAAAAGTGAAAAGTATTCTGCTGGACTCCTGGTGAAGAATACATTCTTAGGTTACACTCTACTTGGGTTAAAACAACCCCCCCCCCCCTGATCCAATGATAAATACGTGTAACATGCTCTGTATAGTGGTATTCCTATCATTAATAATGAGTACATTACTCCCTCTCTAAATGCTATAAATATATACAAAATTAAAACTAACGCAAAGACGATACTTCTTCATTTCACCAAATCCCAAGCTATCCTCTTATCTATTAAAGCTAAACATTCCGTCACAAAGGGGAAAAGGAGAAATACCATTTCTATAAGTGCTTCTGTAAATCACCTCCAAATCTATTCAACGGCCATAGTATCGTTACCACCTTCCCCACAACTAAACCTTGGCTAATTGGTCCAAAATTATTAGAATCTACTGAATGGAAACTATTATCTCCTTCGACCCAAAGGTGGTTTCTAGGGACTTTGACTTCTGATTTTGGGTATGGTGGAGATTTGGGTCGTATCACATCACCTTGGGTCCCCACTATTCTTTTGGTCATGAGCTTTTCTGGATTCTTTGGTGATCTGAACATTATTATGTCGCCCCTTGCCAACGACTTGGGATTTTTGACATTGAATTTCTGGACTAATACTATATCATTAGTCATATCTGATGTTCGGGGATTGAATGTTGGTGACATGGAAGACCCTGTTATTTGATATGGTTGATATACATGATTCGTAAACGAATATAGAACAGGAAACCACGTCAACGTTAATAATGTCGTTCTGACCCCTCGTGAAACTCCCATGGCTCTCTATCAGTGTTGCAAGGAAATGTGTGAATCCAGAAACGTAATGTATATTATCCCAATACTGATCCTCTAACTTATTTTTCTGGAATTTTTATTCTCTTTACTTTTTTTTTTTTTTTTTTTTTTTTTTTTTTTTTTTTTTTTTTTTTTTTTTTTTTTTTCTGATTTTCTAAAAAATAGAAAGAGTTTATTCGCGAGAATCAATAATCTTACTATATTTCATGTCTTTCTTGCTTACTTCTCTAGAGAACAACATGGATCAAGTTAAACCAGGATATTTAGATCAATTTTTGTTAGAAGATATAGCACGTTACTGTCCCCACCAGTTTCTTGCATTCCACCAATGCATGAGTCAAGAAAAACGGGACCCAAACTTATGTGCTCAACAACAGGTAGATCTTAGCAAATGTATCAAGTCATCCGTGCCTTCCTTTCAAAGGATACAAAATTTATGTGCTGGGAAAATGCAAGCTTATGACGCCTGTCTAAGAATGTATAAAAGCAACACACAAAGATGCGCTGATGAACTAAAGAGTCTCAGAAACTGTGCCTTTGACACAATTGACTCATAGTTTGCTGACACTACATAGTCCATGAAATATGGCTATACCATACCCCAAGGCAAAATAATAGAACGTTCTTGTACATACTTTTCTAGAAGTATCTGGTCTATATATACATATACAATTAACTACTTCCTTCGAGAGTTTCTTTTTGAACCGACTTCTGGTTTTTTCATCATCGTAACTGTAGTTCCATGGTCACTGGTATGTATGAAAGCAGTCTTCGTAGGAAACCAAACCGCACTGCTGAATGTTTGATTTCCACTTGTACTGTTAGAAATCTCGTGCATCAACTCTCCAGAGTCATAATCGTAAATCCGCAGATTGCTATCGGCATCATAAGCAACAACCACATACGCACTGTCTCTACTGCTATCCAAGTGAGAAATGCTTTGATCGATATCAGTTATAACATGCAGATTGATCAACGTCCCTTCAACATTCCAGAAACTAACAACCCCTTCACTACTTCCAAGACAGAAATAAGTTCCTCGTGGTGATATTGAAATCGTCGTGATTGATGAGTTGTGTCCTTCGACTTTTGATCTTAGCACAGCTCTATAAACTGGATCCTCCTTCTCGTCCTGTTCCTCCTTTTCTTGGTCCCCCTCTTTCTCGGTTACTTCATATAGAAGAACACTACCATCATGCATCGCCATAAGAAAGAATTGGTGTTCGTGATAAAACCATTGCAAGTCATATACATGATCGTCCACTTTGAAAGTATGGACCAATTTGTAATTCATCTCCACATTGAGTATCATGATATTAGAAGTTCTATCAACAACAATCAACAATTTTCCATCATTGGAATATCTCACCAACTTCAAAGTATCAAAATCACATTTAATTTCTTGTATCTTCTCACCGGTCTGGGAACTCCATATCTTGACATATTCGTCTTTTCCCACTGTTGCAAACAGGAATTCCGTCTTAGGATTAAACGAAATACTTTCCACAGCTTTGTTATGAGGATCAATTATAATCTTGGGATCGACTGCCGATTCAGGGTTGGATTTCCAGATTCTGATTGTTTTATCAGTACGCGAGTATACAATCCTGGTTCCAGTTGGGTTTATGGCCATGGTGATCACTTCGGAATTCCCCATATAGCTGCCCACTGGTTTGTCTCGAATCACGTGTGGAGTGAAACCCTTGAAGAAGGCTATATTGCTTTCAGTGGCATTGTTGGACATGGCTCTTGTTGTGCACGAATCTGAAAATAGAATCGTTTAAAAGCTAATGAAATTTTGAAAAAGAAAATAATTTGATGTTTTTCGTTGTAGCATACAGTTGATAGTTAGGACCGAGAAGTAAAGGGAAAAAAATAAATAAATAAAACATGGATGTTGTTACACGACCAAGGCTGAATGCTTACAAATTAGGGTCTAAACATTTTGTAGAAATATGCATTGATATGGCAGCGAAATCAACTTCATAGTGCTTACTGGGTGTCACCACCTAGTATAATGTTCAAACCTCTATCTTGACTTGCGTACGTATTTCTGGGAGAATTTGAAGTGTTAGCCAAGCTATTGAGCGAGTTTCGAGTTCCCTGTGGACAAAGCAAAATTAAAATACAACGAGAATAATATGGTGAAATTGAAAAAAAAAAAATCTTTGCGCCACGTAACTTTTCGAACTTTTTTCATTGTCATTTTTCAGGTTCAGTCAAAACACCAAAAGCATTGCTTCATAATGTCATCTCGACCTAAGTTACTTTCATTTGATGCGTTTGCAAAAACAGTTGAGGATGCAAGAATCAAAACGGCATCTGGTGGGATCATAACATTGATTTGTATATTAATAACGCTTATATTGATTCGAAACGAATATGTTGATTATACAACCCTTATAAGTCGTCCAGAATTGGTGGTTGACAGAGATATCAACAAACAATTGGACATTAACTTGGATATTAGTTTTATCAACTTACCTTGTGATATGGTTTCCATCGATTTATTAGATGTCACGGGAGACTTGCAGTTGAATATTATCGACTCCGGTTTAAAGAAAATCAGATTGTTGAAAAACAAGCAAGGTGATGTTATAGTCAATGAAGTCGAAGACGATGAACCAGCCTTGAGTCGTGATGTTTCTTTAAAAGATTTAGCAAAGGGATTGCCAGAAGGATCTGATCCAAATGCCTATTGTGGTTCATGTTACGGAGCATTACCCCAAAATAATAAGGAATTCTGTTGTAACGACTGTAACACTGTTCGTAGAGCTTATGTTGAAAAGTTGTGGTCATTCTTTGATGGGGAAAACATCGAGCAGTGTGAAAATGAAGGTTATGTCAAGCGTTTGAGAGAAAGAATCAACAATAATGAAGGTTGCAGGATTAAAGGTACCACCAAAATAAACCGTGTGTCTGGTACAATGGACTTTGCACCAGGTGCTTCGTTCAGTCGTGATGGAAGGCATTTCCACGATTTGTCATTGTACCAGAAATATCCAGACAAGTTTAACTTTGACCATGTCATTAACCATTTATCCTTTGGTGAAGTCCCTGCTAATGGTGAAGCGGATGAAATGTTTGATTCAATACATCCATTAGACGATTATCAGTCGATGTTGCATAAGAAGGATCACGTCACTTCATACTTCTTAAAAGTTGTCGCTACCAGATACGAGAGTTTAGATTATACCAAGAGAATCGATACCAATCAATTTTCAGTCATTACCCATGATAGACCATTGGGAGGAGGCAAAGATGAAGATCATCAACACACCTTACACGCAAGGGGTGGTATTCCTGGTGTTAATTTCAACTTTGACATCTCCCCATTGAAAATTATAAATCGCCAACAATATGCCAAAACCTGGTCAGGGTTTGTATTGGGGGTTGTTAGTTCCATTGCTGGTGTTTTAATGGTTGGTACCTTATTAGATCGTTCTGTGTTTGCTGCTCAACAGGCTATTAAAGGAAAGAAGGATATATAGACTTCCCAGGAAATAATACAGAGAAAAAAAAAGAGAAAAATGTTAGTGGAGTAATTTTGTATTCACTTATAGAATATATGTATAAAAAACCTCAGTATTTACAAGTGAGTCTTAATTTGCAAATTCCTTTGATTAAGTTGTATTAGAATAGGTAAATACAAATAAATAAATACGTTAAAAAAAAAAAAAATTAAAAAAAATAATTTCAGTGGACTATGTACAAAAATTTATATCATGTATCTAATGCTGTTTCTTTCCTTCGTTTGTTGTTGTAGTTGTTGATGTTGTTTAAACATTGTTGAATAAATGTTCTATTTCTTGGTAGTATTCTGTTGGAAGAACTTCACCTAACTCTTCTTTGGTTAACCATTTGAATTCCAAGCCTTCCACTTGTGGTTCGAATATTCCAGATAATATGTGTGACTTGATGAAATATTGTTTCTTGGAAGAGTCAGTAGAAACATGGCATGGGACTTTGGAAATGTTGAAATAGTTGATCTTCTTACCACCAATAGTGTACAACCCATCTTCAGCTAATTCATGCAATGGAACCAATCCTTCGCTTTGTTCAAAGTTTGGCAATTTCCAGTTTCCAGATTTTTCTTTGATTGCCAAATACAAGGTTCTACTCAATTTTCTTTCTAAACTTGTCAAGTCGTTCTTCTTATCGGCACTGGTAATTCTTGAATTAGGCACAATCTTTCTAGCAATATCATTTTCCTTATTTGCTTCGTCCTCCTCGGTTAATTCGGTCTTTTCTTCATAAGTTTTTGGTAAGTTTATGTATTGTCTAAATCTACGATCTCGATCATGTTTCAAGTCTGGTTTACCTTGTGGATAAAGAACCCCCTTATTGTAACTCACTGGATTGGTATTTAATTCTTTGTATTTTTGTTCCGACAAGGTACCTGGTCTAAAGTAAAACCATTTAGGGAAAGTCCACATCAATCTTCTCCATAATTCAGATTGGTATTTGTAGAACTGTTGATCAAACTTTGGGATGTCTTGTGTAACAACTGGTAATCTCGATAACAACAATGTCAGGGAAATGGCAGGCGGAGTGACAGTAGAAGTAGTTGAGTAATTCTTTATCACTCTCTGAAAACTAGAACTTCTCATTTCGAAGGTGGGTGAGTTGATGTGATTTATGCGTTCAATACTTTTATACTATCGCTCTCTTTCAATCGATTGAAAAATTTTCTTTCTATTTACCAATTGATATTTTCTATTCCTTTCACACGACTGCGATCCTGGGTAGTGTACATTGAAACAAAATTATTTCTTCCCTGGCTTTCTTTCTTTTTTGTTTTTTTTTGTTGGTTGGCTTTTATTACTCCTCCCATCTTGCCACTTTTTTTTTTGCTTGCTTCTTGCACTCTCTTTTTCTTCCATTTCTTTTAACCCATCAACAAAAATTGCCAACCAATTTTCACACCACCATTCAAAGTAGTTAAAAGAGAAATACTTCACTAACAGTTTAAACGTAGCACATTGTTTTATTGGGAGTATATTTTTTTTTATTATCTAATTCTAGTTGTCACAACACCCAGTAATAGTAGTGTACGAATTTTTTTTTTAAATTTTTTATTTTTAACGAACAACAAAGTCAACCCACAACAACGTCTTTCCGTCCCCACTGATATCCCTCGAAGATCGAATTTGTAAAAGTAAACCAGTCGTATTTTTTTTATATATTGATCTTTGACTATATTTACCATATTCTTTTTCGTATTTTTTATTTTATTTGAACTTTTTTTTTTTAATTTTTGTTTAATATTGTATTAAAAAGGACCTTTTTTTTTAGGATTACGGAAATTAAGTAAAAACCCCCACCATGTCATCACCAGGTTTAGAAGAGTTCGAAAAAATTCTAAAGGAAATCCCAACGTTGCCTCCACCAGGTGTCTCTGGCTCGCGTATCAAAAAATTGACTGATATTGCTGTGAAAGAAATAAGTCCAGAAACTGAGTCCAAATTAATGGGAATCTTATATTCCCAATGTAAAGCTAATTCGTCCACCAACAAATTGGGTACATTGTATATTGTCGATTCGATAGTTAGGAAATTTATCGAGGAAGCTAACAAAAAGGGTGAGCCATTAGTGCCAGAAGCTCCTGAAGGTACATACGCTTCTGCTGTTTTCAAAACCAATGAATTGATCGAATCTATCGTAGACGATTCCATGGAATTACTGATAAACCCTTCGGTGAATAACAAGATTGAAAAATTAGTCGATATATGGGCAAAGCTGGAAACGTTCTCACCGGATATTATCAGAAACATCAAAAACAAGTATTTCAAGTCTTACACTCCGCCGGGCTCTCCGCCAAGAACCAGTATTGAACCCGTTAAACCAGATGCCACTGAAAGTTCCAAAGAGTCAAACAGTATTTTGCTGGCTTTGGCATCGTTAACTAAAGCTAGTGGTGCAAATGACTCTGCAGGTAATTCGCAGGGTTCAAACAACGGTGGGTCCAATACGTCTGATCTTTTGTCTCAGTTATCTAATACTCTAGGCACAAACGGTAGTAGCAACAACAACTCCAGTATGTCCCAACTTCCACAACTGCAACTTCACCAGGCACCACCACCTACACACCAACAACAGTATCCACCATACCCACAACAACAACAACAACATCTTAATAATGACCAGCAAGCTTTGTTTAACATGTTACAGCAGATGCAGGGCAACAACGCCATGCCACCGTACCCACCACAACCACAAGCACAAGCCCAAGTACAACCACAAGCGCCAACTAACTATGATGGTGGTAGACGTTCCCGTGATAATGACTATGGATCATACGGTAAAAGAAACAGATCCAGATCACCTTTACGTGGTAGCAACAAATATATCCGATCTCCACCAAACCCTTCAGTACAGGCACTTCAACAAAATATGCAGAATTTAAGACAGCATCAAAATCAAAATCAACATCAAAATCAAAATCCAAACCAAAATCCACTTGGGAAACAATTTAACCAGGGTCCTGAAAACCCAGCTTTTGTTCCACCTACTGCTATGGGAGGAGAGATGAATATGCCAGGAACTGCTCACTACCGTCCAAGAAATGTTGGGTTTGACGCTTCAACCCCTCAAGGTACTGTCAAAGTGTTATCAAGAACATTATTCTTGGGTGGTGTTCCAAGAAATATGGATGAAAGATCCTTGGCTCAAGTGTTGAGACCATACGCTGAAATTCAATCTGTTATCTTAAACAGCGAAAAGAAACACGCGTTTGTTAAAGTGTACTCTAGAAGAGAAGCTGAACAAGTTATCACCTCGTTTAACAAAGATGGCGCCTTGCCATTGAGAACAAGATGGGGTGTTGGTTTTGGTCCAAGAGATTGTTGTAACTACCAACATGGTATATCGATTATCCCAATCAGCCGATTGACTGAAGCTGATAGAAACTGGATTGTCAATGCGCAATGGGGAGGTACTGGTGGCCAACCAATTCTGAGTGGTATGGTCGTTGATGAGCCGGATATTGAGATTGGATCAGGACTTTCATCTAAAGCAATGTCTAAGAAGATGCCAACCAACTCGGCCAGAAATGGTCCAAGATCAAATAGACCTGGTGAACCTGACGAAGAATATGTTAAAACCACATTAATACCCCAACAGGATATCCAGATGACCCATGGAGCTCAACCCGATTTTAACACCTACCAACAATCTTCCGTGAACCCACTCCAGGGTCTCTTTGGAGGTTCTATTCCTCAGCAAGCAATAGCATCACCACCACAACAATACCAACAACATCAACAACATCAACAGCCACAGCAACCACAACAACCACCACAGGGTGGCATGAATAATAATGACGCGTTGGCTGCATTAGCTGCATTAATGCAAAATGCTCCTCGATGATGAAATTTGTTTCATTTACGTAGATTTAAGTGTATAATAAATAAATAATTAAATAAATTAAATAATTCTTTTGAAAAAAAAAAATTAGCATAGTATTTTACATTTAGTATAAATTATTGTAGGAAGGCTGTTTATTACGACTATTTGAAACAAAGTTCCAGGTACAGAAATTGTAAACAGAAAAAAAAAATAATAAAAATAAAAAAAAAAAAAATAAAAAAAAATTGGGAAAAACATACAGGAAGCCCACTTATACTCTTACAATTGCCCTTCCGCCATGAAAGAATTCCAGAGTTTGAAACGTAACAGGCCACAGTCAAGTCAGGGTCCATCTCCTGTTCCAATACGGAAGCCAACAGACTCACAAAGAAATTCGCCATCATCCGACACTAAACATAGTATATTTTCACCTTCCAGTTCAACAACTAAGGTGAGATCATACAAGAAGAAATACATAATACACAATGATGACCTGAAACTTTTCAAGGATGAATCGAACACCAGACATGGGAAGTACTCGGAAATACCGCCTCCGACAAAGCCAAGTAAAATGTTTGACCTAATTGATGTGACAGCCCTTAAAAAATCAACACCAAGTCCAAAAAAGACGCGTGAACCTGGTTCCGTGAAATCAAACAAACTTGAAGTCGAAGGTTTAATAGAAGTCAGTGACGACGACGACGATGACGATGATGATAATTCTTACAATAACAAGAAGAATACCAAGTCTAGGGGACCGACATCATTTGTTGACAAGCTTGATCCAAAAAATCTCCTTCATTCAATGGAAGAACATAACAAAGACAAGTATAAAGATGTACTTAAAAAATACAAGAAACAGAATATCCCTAAACCAATAAAGTATAGGTCCGAATTATTGGACAGGGCAGATAAGCATGTGAAAGTGATTAGGAAAATTTTGGAGCAAAAGCAAGAGCCCTGTGCATACTACTATCTTGCTCGGGACCAATGTAAAAAATCAAAACATGAAACCATGTCTGCACAGGATAAATGGAGTATTGAATGGGAATCCTTTTATGGAGGATACTATGGATTCCAACGCCAATCGATCATTGGCAATCATATATTGGAAAAGTATGAAAACAAGCTACTCAACTTTAGTAACGGAAACAAGACCGTGAGCTATTGGACCGTTCCACAGTTTGCAACATATGTGCTAGCAAATGAAATCATCATCAGAATGATTATGGAGGATATGAATATGGACTTTAAAGAAGCCGAAGCCTTTTGTCGACGTACGACAGATTATGGTATTATAGTGGCGGATTCAATTGACATTGTTGACGGCGAGGAACAGGAGAGCGAAGATATCAGCCACCATGATGATAGCGATATTATACTAGTTCCAAAAAAGAAGAGAAACATATAGAATTTGTAGTTAATAGACGTGCTGTATGGAGAGAGAGAGAGAGAGAGCAGCAGCAGCAGTATTCGATGGCATTGAATTGGTCGTGCGATGAACTCGGTCCTTCGGTCCGTTGTAGAACGAAGATCGATCAGTCTGAAAAACAAAACGAACAAAAAAATATATATAAAAAAAAAATTATACTTTAAAGATCTCCAACTCTGATATCTATTGTTTTACGCCAATTCCACATTATTCACAATATCGTTATTCAACCCAATAAGGTCGGCACTAAACCCGACTAAGAGCAAAACATTTGCAAAATCTCTCCATCAATCTTTTAAAATGTTGAACAAGGACACAGTTTTCACCAAGGATATCGCTTGTACCGCGATCACTGGTAAAGATGCCTGGAATCGACCAACTCCACAGCCAATTACCATTTCGTTGAACTTTAATACTGATTTCCATAAAGCTTCAAAATTCGATAATTTGAAATACTCCATCAATTATGCGGTAATAACCAGAAATGTCACTGAATTTATGAAATCCAATGAGCATTTGAACTTTAAATCTTTGGGCAATATTGCTCAAGCAGTCAGCGATATTGGATTGGATGAGAATAGAGGCGGTGGATCTTCTGTCGAAGTCACCATAAAAAGCCCCAAATCTGAAATTAGAGCAGACAGTGTGGAATACAGCATTTTGAGAAATAATTTGGGGATCACTCCACCATTGGATATTTTCCGAGTGAAGAAATTGAGGTTATTAACCATCATTGGTGTTTTCACTTTCGAAAGATTACAAAAACAGATTGTTGACGTTGATTTGGAGTTTAAAATAAGGGACAATTCCAAATTGTACTTTCATAAAATCATTGAAGACATCGTGAGCTATGTAGAATCGTCCAACTTCAAAACCGTCGAAGCGTTGGTTTCCAAAATAGGTCAATTGACTTTCCAAAATTATGGTGCTGGGATCGAGGAAGTATTGGCAATTGTAACCAAACCAAATGCATTTAGCCATGTTGAAGGTGTGGGTGTGTCATCCACGATGACAGAAGACAATTTCAAAGACATGGAACCCATTAAGTTTGAGGATGGACCACAAACCAATACATCCTTCAATTTACCGGTCGTTGAGCAACAACAAGACGTACAACTGCAACAACAAGGACATGCGACAGGAAAATATGAAGGTTATCATACTGCTTTTATAGCATTTGGATCAAATTCAGGCGATCAAATTTTAAACATCAACGATGCGCTTAAGTTATTGCACGGCTATGGTATAACCGTTGAATCAACTTCATCCTTGTACATCTCCAAACCCATGTATTATTTGGACCAGCCAGATTTTTTCAATGGAGTGATTAAGATAAATTTCCAGGATATTTCCCCACATAGATTGTTGGAAATCTTGAAAGAAATCGAATATTCACATTTGAAAAGAGTAAAGGAATTTGATAACGGGCCAAGATCAATTGATTTAGATATTATATTATATGATGATGTAACATTAAACACGGACGATTTAATCATCCCTCACAAAGCATTACTTGAACGGACTTTTGTGTTGCAACCATTATGTGAGATCTTACCACCAGACTTTATCCATCCCATTAGTGCCGAATCTATTCACAGTCATTTGCAACAATTGTTGAATGATAAACCACAAGAAGATGAATCGATTCAAGTGTCTTCGGATTTGTTGCAATTTGTCCCTGTTCCTAGGTATTCTTTATCACCGGCTGATAATATTCTCAGATTTGACCATATTAACAAGAAGTCACCAACTTTAATTATGGCCATTTTGAACATGACTCCTGATTCGTTCAGCGACGCCGGTAAATATTATGCTCAAGCATTGGAAGATATTGTCAAAGAAGCTGAGAGACTAGTTGAGGAAGGTGCTAATATTATTGATATTGGAGGTGTTTCCACAAGACCAGGAAGTGTCGAACCAACCGAAGAAGAAGAGTTGCAAAGAGTTGTGCCCTTGATCAAAGCGATCCGAGAATCTCATAACCCTGCATTGAAAAATGTTTTGATTTCAGTTGACACGTACCGTAGCAATGTTGCTGAAGAGAGTTTAATTGCTGGTGCTGATATAATCAACGATATATCCATGGGCAAATACGATGACATGATGTTTGATGTTGTTGCTCTTTACGGTTGTCCTTATATTATGAACCATACTAGAGGAACACCCAAGACCATGTCCAAATTAACCAATTATGAATCCAATACAAACGATGATCTAGTCGAATATGTGACTGATCCTAAACGAGGACAACAAGGCGAGCTAAATGTTTCAACCGACACCAAGAATTTGTTGAACGGCATTAGTCGTGAATTAAGTTTACAGATGTTTAAAGCGATGGCCAAAGGGGTCAAGAAATGGCAGATAATAGTCGATCCAGGTGTGGGGTTTGCTAAAAATTTGCAACAAAACTTAGATATTATCCGCCACTCTTCATTCTTCAAGCAATATTCTATCCAAGTAAATGAAAGAATTGGTGACGAGGTGAGACACAAGTATTTAAATTTCAATGGGCTGCCAGTGTTGGTTGGCACATCAAGAAAGAAGTTCTTGGGTACTTTGACTGGCAAAGAAACCAACCCACTGGACCGAGTTCTAGCTACTGCCGCTACTGTGACTGCAAGCATAGAGCAGAATACCGATATTGTCAGAGTTCATGATGTAAAAGAAATGAAAGATGTTGTTCTAACAAGCGATGCTATATATAGGTCTATTTAGGCTGTTCGAGACTGTTCTAAGCTGTTCTAGGCTATGCCACTTCGTTTTTCCCTGTATTCCCCGTAGTATTGAATTTTTTCTTCATTTTATTTGTAATGTTTTTATTCCAAACCATTCCACTCATCATTGGACGACGGTGGAATCCATACACCTCGTCAATGTCTAAATCTCCATCCATCAATTTTCTTTTTTCCTCTTCTGTCGTTCCAGTTAAGCTTTGTTGTTCTAATTTCTTATTCAAAGTTTTCCTCTGCTTCGAGACGAAATCTCTACACTTGTTGATTTCATCCTGAGACAATGAACCAAATCCATAGCCGCCAATTTTCTTGAAGCAACAATCTATCAATAGATTTGGGTCGACGATTTTCTTTGGAAAATTTTGCATAAGCTGGATTAATTCAATCAGTTCTATTTCTGATACGCTATTACCCTGTTGTTGTACCTGTTTGGCTTTAAATTCTGGAGAATCTAGACACAACTTTAGAATCGTTAATGAGATTCTAAAAATGGTTTTTGAACCTTCGTACCAGATTATATCCCATACTCTCAAGGTGGTTTCAACAGGCAAGATACCAACAAATAATGACATAAACCACGATGATGTGACCAATGTGACTGGGGGTAACCTGGCTAATATTTTATCTTCAGAAAGGGTTTCCCCGTCAAAATTCTTCCCTAAAACCTGCCATAATTGCGGAATATATTCTTTGACACACAACATCAAGACCCCTTGGTCGGTATGGACACCTTCCAAATTCTCCAGATGCACGTTGGGGATGATTTTCTCTGTTAGTATGACCAACATCCAAAACGATTTTTCTTCATTCATGAACAATAATAAAAGACCAGCAATAAAATTCAATGATTGACAATAACCTATATTTGGTCTATAATGAGCAAAGGCAACTAACACCTTACGTAAGGACTGGATAAGTGGCGGGTCTTCTGGTGATGCTGTATCTGTGTTGTTGAAATAGATGTTGTCAGGGAACGTCCTGTAAAGATCTCTTTCGATAACATCCTTATATTTGTTGGTAGTTTCGTTTAGACTCTTCTGATACACTCCCTTTTTCAACTTCTCTGCGCCACCAGCGTAGAAAAACCACGCTTCTCCTCTTAGTGATGGTGGGAACCCGTTTTTCCTAATCATCTGTTTGGTTTTTTTAGACTTTGGAGGGAATGTACCAGTTGATTTCATAAGCTGTTTCCATTTCTGTTCTATATCTTTTTTGATATGCGATTCATGATCCCCATTAGACCTGAACCCATAGTTATCTACGGGTATTTCGTCTTCTGTATCCTCTGTGTATATATCTATCACTTCCATCGGTTTTGAATGTAGTCTAAGTGTTGTCGGTGAAACTTTGGAAACGTAAACATTTACATGTATCTGAAATTTAAGATATTTTCTTGTGAAAAGGGAAGCCACTTGTTTTAGGTTACTAATTGTTTGTCTTAGTCGTGTGGTTTTAACAGAAGCCCGCAATCTTCCAGAATCAGCTTAACATTCCCACCAGCGAAAGAAAAAGAAACAAGAAAAAAAAAGGAGAATGGAACAGGAGTTATTCCAGTTTACATACGGTGCATGATATCAAGGCTGTCATACACGAGAGTATAAACTCCTCAACTCTGAATCTCCTTGACCCATACCTTTTGCAAAATAGATACTTTGAAATTGGTCCTGCAGCTAAAAAAAAAAAAATAATAATAATAATAAAAATCCTTTTGGTGCGAACTAAGAAAAATTACCTAACTTTAATTGTTATACAAAATGAAAGGGAGCAAAACAGAAATACAAAATACAAAATACAAAAGGAAAAAATGATTACATGCAGAAATGTCTCAAGGGTAAAAAAAAAAAAAAAAAAAAAAAAAAAAAAAAAAAAAAAAA
>JAKTVF010000159.1:0-27158 GCA_030557055.1 Candida tetrigidarum
AAAAAAAAAAAAAAAAAGAGCAAAAGGGAAAAAAAAGAAATCAAAAAAAAAAAAAAAAAAAAAAAAAAAAAAAAAAAAAAAAAAAGATGATGAAGGAAAAGAAATCAAAATTTTTTTTTCTCTCTTTCTCTCTCAGTAATTCTCTCCTTACTGAGAGTATTGTTGTTGTTGATGTTTGTTGTTTTTTTTTTCACGTCTTAAACTTTGGGAAGAGCAGAAAAAAAAAAATTAAAAAAATTTTCCCTTTCTTGTGGAAGGCAATTATGGCGAGAGATTATGTTTTTAGTGCCAGTACACGACTGAACAATTACTACGTTTCCATAAACAAAACTAACTGCAAGTCGAGTAAGGCTGCCGACTACAAGAACACATGAAGAACCATGTTATAGAGGTATACCATCAGCAATAAATTCGATCTCATTCATGGTATAGATGATTGCTGACATAGTCGACTTTACTCTAGTTCTACTTTTTCACGTGATGAGGTTGCACAAGTAGTGTGCGATATACCAAAAAAATAGTAGAAAATATAAACCATGAAATCATATATATATATGTATTACGAAACACGAATAAAAGTAACAATTACAACTATTTAATATTATCTAAAGATTAATCTCATAACTATTTAATATATTCTAAAGGTTGGTTTTGCAACAAGCTTTTTCTGATTCACCAGTAACCAAAACAGACTTATTAAAGGAATTAGTAGGTTGTGGAATATCTAAAGCAGGATTCTTATCAAAGAAATTAACTGGAGCCAATTGAATATTGTGAGTTTCAACCGGCATAACTGGGAAATCTTCAACTCTTGGAATATGAGTGAAACCCATAGTTGCCCAAACAACAATATCTTCATTTCTAACAGGATCAACACCATTAGCCCAAACACCCAATCCAGTATCTTCATGAGATTGATTGGTGAATTCACCAGCAGCAAATAATTGATGGTCGTTATATTTAGTAACCCAGACTTGTTGAGTGGCAAATTTGGCTCTTTTAGAATTGAATGAATCTGGATCAGCTAACAACATTTGTCTGGCTGGCATATTGATCTTATAACCAACTGGAGTTTTACTGGTAGGATTGATGACATTTTCATTAAGGATTTTATAAGTTCTATTATCAAATGGGGATTGCTCAATGTATCCGGCTTTTTCAACAAATTTTCTATCGGTGACAAAACCAATACCATATGGATTGAATTCATCTCTTGGTAATTTAACAGCATCATCATAAGCAACAGAATTCATGTGACCGTCAATAGCAGGATCAATTCTGAATGATAAGATATGTTGATGATAAGCAGCCATAACATTTGGACCAACAATAGTACCCCATGGAACTTTAACATTTTCATCAATTGGCATGGTAGATAAGATACCGGTAGCTCTGGTTTCAATATCAATGGAACCATCAGTGACAAATTTCAAGTTGATGATATATTCATAATTGGCAACAGTGGCAATGGTTTGAACAATGAAAATTCTCTTTCTGGCAACAACAGCATTATCAGTTCTGTAATTGACGTGTTTGTATAACAATCCATCATCTTGTTCATGCATACAAATAGTGTTTGGAACAACAAATGGTTCACCATTAGCGTGGATACCATGACCATCCATATATTTAATAACTCCCAAACAATCACAACCAAGAGCCAATTTGTTACCACAAGCACCAAATCCACAATCACCCAAATCAAAAGCTTGTTTACGATGGTATGGGCCTCTTGGATCACCGTATGGAACAGTCATTTCCGATAATGAAATACGGTAGAAGACTTGTCTACCTTTAAACCAACAATCGTAAACAGCAAAACCTTCTCTTGAAGTGGAAGCAACTCTAAATTCCCAACCTTGCCATGAGACTTTACCACCATCAACCGAGAAAGATGGACCTTCAGGTTGTGAAATCAATAATGGTTTAACATCTCTCATGTTGACTTCACCATTCAAATCTGGGTGGTATTCAACACATGGAACTTCTTGCCATGGACCAGTTGGGACAGTTTTGTGATCAAATCCACCTGGCAAATAATCAATTCTGATGAATTTCTTGGTGAAACATTCAAACACTGGACTGAATTTCAAAGGTAAGGAATAGTGGTTGGATTCAGAATGACCATTACCTGCCAAGACATACATAAAAAATTGAACCAATGGTCTGGTTTCATTGGCATCATCAGTAGCATAAATCCATGGATCATTTCTAACGGTGTAACCTGGTGGTAATTTCAATTTGGCAATTTCAGCTTTAATCATTGGATGATTATTACAATGTTCTTCCCATTCTTGCATATCATCTGGCAAAAGTGGACCAACAACTCCTTTAGGTAATTGAGTCTTGGTGATAATATGACCAACAGTGACATTGACTAAAGCTTTATTGAACTCTAAAGTGTTGGTGTAGTAGTAACAATATAAAACTCTTGGAATTCTTGGTAATGGTAAACCTTCTCTTTCAGCAGCGATATATTGTTTCATTTGTTTCTTTGGTGGATCAACTCTATCAATTTGAACAAAGTGAACATTGGCAGATGCTGGATAGGCATCCTTGACTAACTTAGAAGCTAATCTGATTTCATAATCCTTGACAGAATCAAATGGATGTGGAGCAGACATTTTTTTTCGATGACTAAATGTGGGTATGGTTTAAATAAAAGAATACCTTGATGATAGATAAAAAAAAAAAAGAAGAATTATAAAAAAAAAATTGCAAAGACGACCATAAAGAGGATTATTTATAATGTTTCAAAAAAATTAAATTAGAAAAAGAAAGGAAAAAAAATATTTCATCAATCCCGCTACAACCTACATGATGTTTGCGTCTTAGTGGAGCGGTATTGTTAATTTTTGTTATCGGGTCCTAAGTAATTTATTAGGGATCTGTTGTACTTGCCTAATTGGGAACGCATTCACATACCCAAAAAGGAAAGCGCGTCTTCTTCTCACCACTGTGTGTGTTAGTAGTTACATTGAATATTTAACTTCTAATCATCTTATATCCGGAATCGTCAATGGTTGCATTTACGGAAGCTTGATTTCCCTTGTTACCCGTTCCTCGTTACCCGTTCCTTGTCAAAATAGGGAGCATTATCCCTGTTGTATCCTTATGATGGTGGGGTTAGATAAGTTATCGCGGTTAAGTAATAAATCTTAATCTCGCATCAAATATCCTAATCAAACAGAAGGAGACATACGATATCTCCATCTTATTCTCTCTACCACTATCAGGTGATGTGATTCTCATTCACTGGTTCATTCAAAGCGGAATATTTGTGTTTAAACTCATCAAAGAGGAGTTACCATCTCATCAGGTTGATTTTCAGCGAGCGGAATTCAAATCGAGCGCATCTTTCAAATTTCTCAATATGTACCACTTGCGCGGTTCAATTCTTTTCTTTTTCTTCCTCTTAAAAAAGTTTAATAGGGGCTACCAATACTGTTCAAATACCCTTTTTACCAGTATAATGTAAAAGTATAATACATGATTATTATTATTTCTTTTTATTCAGATCAATCGGTTAGTTTCAGCCCCATCTGATAATAACAATAATAACTGATAACCTTGGTCTGTTCATCACTATAAAGAAACGGGATTTCCAAAATAGTGGGGAAAAAAAGTATGAACTCTTTTTTTATGGCGTTTTGAAGTTGGTTTGGTTTAAATAAATTTGCCGTTTGGTTGTTTTGCAGTTAAAAGTAACAAAAAAACAAAAAAGACAAACTCACACCATTCATGATGACACACAAATATGAGAAAACATGAACAATACCAGAAGAAAATATTTCACAAGATTAAAACCTAGTCATTTGAATTCAATTGAATATTTTTGATGATAGTTTTCTTAACATTCTTTACAAATCGGTGATAGATCAAATGTCAAAGGGTGTTTAGTTTTCTTAAGGAGAGGGGAGTGTGAGTGGAGTGGGGTGGTGGGAGTAAATAGATCGAAGGCAAAAAAGAAAAAAAATCTGTTGGGAGATAAAATCGAATTCCGAGGTGGGTGAAATCACGTGATATGCGAAGTTTGATCACCCGGATATGACGAGTGAAAATCCAACAAAAAAAAGAAATCGTCGAATTTTTCTCAATATTTTTTTATTTTATTATTATTAATTTCACTTTATTCTGGTGGCCCTCCTCCCCGTTTTGACTTGACTATAACTTTCGTTATATTTATATTAAACTCCGTCCTTCGTTTTTTTTTTTTAACATCTATAGAAATAACAAAATCAAAATAAAATCCAGATAGTTCATTTAATACTTACCTTACAATAATGATGTCACGAAAGGCTAGCAAAAATCCTAATTTATATCTAACTGCCTTAGTCGCAACCTCGGCTATTGCAATAACTTATAAAATCTATACCAATTTCTTCCAACCAGACACTAAACAAGAAGATGAGACCAATGCAAGCAATTTAACCACACCTAGTTCATATACGGTATCCAAACGATATTCCAATAAATCAATAGCTATAACATTATCCTCATCATTCCTATCTTCAAGCTTACCATTAAACAAAATCTTGACCAATTCAGAACGGATGATATTTATAATCCCACCGAATTTGACCGAAGATGATTTAAATTTATCTTATATTCCACCAAATTTCAAATTATTGAAATGTTCGAATTTACAAGGATACTTGCAGATATTGAAAAATTTAAAACCAGATTTATTGTTGATGTGTAGTGAGGATTTAGGATTGGATTTTATGCAAATTAAAAAAGATTTGAATATGTTTATTCATGATATTATTAATGTTGATCAAAATGATGATATAATAGTAAGAGTTAGACCTATTTTTGATTAAGTGTTTAGTTATTTATTTATATAGCCATATATATATATATATTTATTGTTGTTGGTGTTTTTAATTTTTTCATATAGTTTTGATATTTGAAATGTATAAACCTGCCACCACCACTCAGTCCGGACACACCCACACTTGTCACGCCGGCATCACCCGCAGAGAATTAAATCTCTCCACTTTATTTTCTTTTTTTTCCGCCCACTCTTTTTTTTCACCCACAAACAGAAACAGAAACAGAAACAGCTGTTTTCTTACAACGCGTCATTAAGTTATTTGCAACAAAATTACAAACTAGTCTTTCATTACTATACTAAAATTGTATATTCATTAATACATACATAAAAAGAATTATCATTAAATAATGAAGATACAATGGGATTGGGAAATTGTACGGGGGGACAGATTAACACATTAAAAAAGAATAGTATAAACAAAATAAATAAATAAATAAAGAAGTTGAAAAAAAAAAATATAAACTTAAGTTAATAAAAAAGGGAAAAAGGGGGAGGGGGACCGGGGGAAAACCATTTGAATAATAAATAAATAAATAAGATAAAAAAAAAAAGTTGTTTGGGAGGATGATAATAAAAAAAAATTGTTTTGGATAGTTTGTTGATGGTTTAACTCTAATGATAATTCAACAAACAAGAATAAAAGTTACTCTAAAAAAGAATCACCTGGATCCTTTTTTTGTTTAGAAGGGGGAGTAACCATTTATTTAGTTTTTCTGTTTGGATCTTGCAAGTCTGGCAATTGGATGGCTTTGACAACAAGGTAACTGTTTTGTGGGTTGGCAATACCAGCATAAGCATTATACCAAGCAACAAACGCAGTAATCAAACCAAAGACACCACCAGCTTTCTTGACAGCAACTTTACCGGAGAATTCAGCGATAGCCAACAATAAATATGTGATAGATAAGAAGAAAAAGATCAAAAAGAAGGCCACGGTAGATTTAACAGTCAACAACATCAAGAAAAAGGTAAAGATAAACCAACCAACCAAGAATATGCCTAGAGCATAAGACAATTCTTTCTTGTTTTCACCATAAGCAGCAACAATACCAAAGGAGTCAACTTGGATAGCAGCCCAAGAACCCCAGAAACCACCATATGAACTCAAAGCGACACCACCAAAAGTGTTACCCACGGCAATTTCAAACATACCAGCAATTAATTGAGCAGCACCACCGTAGAAGAAGGCCAAACCAACGACAATGTTTGGAATGGTGACACCTCTGGCTTCAACGTTAACCAAACTCAAGACAAAAGTAGTCAAGGCAAAGGCAGACAAACCTAATGGGGCAGGGTTGGCAAAGTCATGTTTTGGAGGTGGGGCTAAACCTGGGTTCAAAGTACCACCGAAAGCTTGAGCCAAGTCGGAACGCAAGTATCTTTCGTTACCAAAAGTCACGTAATCACCATCGGTTTGAACCTTGGTGACTGGGTGATGTGGGTCAAAAGGAGTGGATTGATGTTGGTTTCCATCTTCCTTGTTTTCAATTATAAGATGGTGGTCTTGTGGTTGTTGGTTTTCTAAATCAGCAGACATTATGTGTAAATATAGATAATTACTGTTGTTAGTTAATTAAGTAATGTAAAGTAATAAGTAGAATAAAAAAAATTTTAAAATAAATGAAAGAAATATTAAACCATCTTTATATGAATTTTTTTTTGTGGGATTAAGGAAAAATGGAATGATTTTTATATTACCAGAAATCTCCTTCCTTTTTTTTTTTGCTTTCTTTTTTATTTTTTTATTTTTTTTTTTCTGTTTCTGTTTTTAATTGTTTTGTTTTATTTTGTGGTAATTAATTGTTGATTTTCTGCACCACCCACAAACCCACATAACACACAATACTCGGAGATTCAAGAATATTTTTAGTACTAAACAAACTAACAGTAACAGTACCATCTCCTAATGGGGGTTTAGTGACATTTTCATTTACCTAATTCCACAAAATGTCGTATTCCATCCAATCAGACAATTTTTTTTTCTCTCTCTCTCTTATTCTCTCACAAAATAAATAATTACATAAAATTACTTTTCTGTTTTTCTGTTTTTCTGTTTTTCTGTTTTCTGATTTTTTGTTTCTTGTTTAAAAGAAAATATTTCTTGTCATGGTGATGTGTTTGTTTGTGTTCGAGTTGTAATTATTAGTTTAGGTTGAGTGTATCCCGAATTATGGAATTTGACTTCTTTATCCAATCAACAACTGTTGTTCGTGTAAAAATTTCACACCTCATCCTTTCTTGAACAATCGATATGGAATTATCTCCTTGGGAAATGATTACAAAACTCCGTGATGTCGTGGAGCAACGTAAAATGTCGGCGACTAAAAATCTACAGATATGCATGCGGGGGAAAACACCCCCACTTGGTGTTAAGAAATCCAACAAAAAAAAAAACTAGAACTGCAGTGAAATACCTGACAGAAAAATAAAATAAAAAAATAACAAAAAAAAAAATAAACCATCGTCTCGACTTTACTCGGCCCATAAATAAACACTGCGACCTATCTACGGCGATTTGTATATTTATTCCCTTTCTACCTTCCCTGGTGTATTCCATATTATTACTATTATTTGACAAAACAACAACACCATCAACTGAATTCTCGTCCTCTTCCTCTTCCAAACTTCAACATACCAAAATACAACAGCCGGACTTAGGATAAATCCCCCCGGTCCGATCTTTTCTTTTTTTTTATATATATTGTCTAATTCAGTTTGAATTTTCTTTACCCACAATATTTTGTAAAATAGACGGAAATACAAATTGAAACTCCACAATACCTTCAATTCCAAACGGTATATAAGTATGTTATTTGTTTTTGTAACTATCATCATTGTTTTTTTGGGGTTTAGTTAGAATTATTTTTTATTGTATGCATGGAGAGGGGGAGTTGAGAAATATTTCGCATATCGTATATGTCGTCTTGCTCCTACCCATCTGCTTAATGTATTCAAAACCGTTCGATCGCGTTCTCAATACTTCTTTTCGTTTCGTTACGTTTCTGTGATGTAAGCTCATGACCAACAGTTCATGTGATTCAGTCACCTTTGGATAGAGTCATGTTGAGTAGCCTATACTATAAGATATCAGTGAAGGTCACGGTACTGTACATTACATCATGTCATTTTGCAGTCCGACATTCCACTTTATATATTACAAGTGACTAGTTTTTTTTGCTTTGTATTGTTTTATTTCATATGGATCGGTTATATAATTTTGTTCTTTTTTTGACACGCAATGCAACTAATGGAATCTGTGGTTAGTTGATGTATATCCTTAATCAACAACAAGGATAATATCAATATTATCAATATTAGTAATAATAATAATGGGGATTGTTTTCTTGCCCCAGAAACCAAACAAACGAAATAAAAAAGTGTCTGATGATGTAAAAAGTCGTAACCCCCGGAGTTTAACGAAAACAAAGAATTTGTTAGATGCGTTTTCTCACTCGTAAAAAAAAAATTGTATAAACTTTACCAAATTGTCGAACTCCGATTGGATGATAAAAAAAAGACAAAAAAAAAAGGAATTTCCCGAAATGTCGTGTCATTTATTTAAATATATTTTACCCCAGAAAATCGACAATAAATTTACTTTTATGCTTCTATTTTACCAATGCATTATAATGTAACCATATCAGCCGTCTCCAACAAATAAAAGAAAATACAATTCACAAAAATCAAAAAAATCAAAAAAATCAAAAAAATGGGACCATTGGCCAAGATCATTTTATCATCAACCCCACAAAATAATATATCTATATATAAAAAAAGCTACCCACCCACAGAAGCCAAGAAAAAAAAACCAACAACAACGACCTCGTTATATTTAATCAAATCCCTTCAAGGTTTGTTGATTTCTCTATATATTGTAATGGTGATAATGTAAAACAGAAAAGAAAAACAGTGTCTGTAAATGTAAATGTAAACGTTTGTTCTATAGTTGTCTATAAAATCAAATACAATTATAATAACCCCACCACCCGGATGCTTTCATCCATACGGATAACCATGCATATCCGTCTTATCAACCCTTTCCTCTCCTTCCCTCTCCTTCCCTCTCCTCCCGTTTCCTTCCCTTTCCATCCCATGATAAAGGATTCATGAGGCTTAAAAACAATGTACTCCTCTTCGTTAATAAGAAAAGGATTAATTCAAATATCCGATGACCCGGGGCTAAAGGGTTAGTGCCAGGAGAGGAGGGGTGGTGGTCAGAGTGGTGATAAGTTAAGAGCCCATAGTAGAGGGGAGTTTGATGTGGAGTAAAGAGGAGATTTCTTTTTGGAGTAGTATAAATACAATGAAGAATTTCGGAAAAAGTGAAAATAAAATAAAACATATAATGAACTTGGGGTATTTAACTCCAACTTTACAAT
This sequence comes from Candida tetrigidarum, assembly GCA_030557055.1. Classification (NCBI taxonomy): domain Eukaryota; kingdom Fungi; phylum Ascomycota; class Pichiomycetes; order Serinales; family Debaryomycetaceae; genus Candida; species Candida tetrigidarum. The sequence goes on from JAKTVF010000159.1 coordinate 9,217, forward strand.
TTGTATACATAAGATAGAACCGATCGAGGGGTATGTCCAATATCCGTTCTCCAATAATCTACAACTAGATGGTTGTGGAATTGTATCTACAGACTATTCTCCACCATTTCACCGATACAGACACTGACACTGTCACATTCCTAGTTGGATGAGTGTGAGTGTGAGGGTGTGTGGAAAAACGTGTTCTTTTGGGGGTGGATACCTGGAATTCTATCCTCAACGGGGTTTAGTGAGAGTATTCTGTTGTTCTCTCATATGTAAGTCGTATCCTCAGATTTCAGGTCCAACAAAAGGAGTAAAAAAGTGACAGGTGATTGAGTTAGAATGTAATAAACTTTATGGTTTCTTCTTCTTCTCTTGCTTCTAGAATCAAACAAGAATTCTAAAGGAACACATACACCTTAATGATTTCAGTTAGTAAGAAGAAACAGAGATGATGTAATTCTGTGGTAAATTTTATTTTTATTTCGCAACGTCTTTCTTAGTAGTAGTAATAATTTTTCCTAATTGGTACAAATCATAAACAACCTAAAAGAATTTTTTATTACAAAATTTCAAACAAACAAAAACATAAAAATTTATTCTCCTTTCACAGCAATAACAACAACAACAACACTGAACTAAATAGATCACCAACTAGATCACCAATTCTTATTTTACAAAAATACTTCAACCTCATCACTTTCCTTCTTTCTTTCTTCTTCTTCTTCTCCTACTTCTTCTACCTTTCCCTTTCTTCTTTATATTTATTGCTCCACTACTCGACACTCCAAATAAAATATGGCTAGTTTTTTCAATAGATCTCCCAAACATCAACATATCCAAGATGTATCAGATATTTCTCAAACCATGGAAAACGTGTCTATTTCAAGTAATAATATGATGGATATAGATACAAGTTATATTCCACAACACCACCACCTCAACAATAACAATCAGAACAACAACAATACCCAATTCAATAAAGAAAATATCACTCCCTTGAATTCCCCATCGAAATCAATCCTTCACAGTTCTCCAAATACTGCTCAAAAGTATAACAAATATTATGATCCACATCAAGCTCATCCTCCGTCACCACAACATCCATATCGTCAACACCAGAACCAACCACAAGTTCCATTAACACCAAATGCTTTTTATCAAGATCAGAAAAATACTGCTTTACAAAACAACATAACTAAATTACAACCACGTCAAGAAAACAAACATAAATTCACTGATGAAGAATTCCTTAAGAAAGCTAATAGTTCAAGAACCAAAAGATTAACCTCGGTTGCCCAATTATATTTCTTGGATTATTATTGTGATATGTTTGATTATGTGATTAGCAGAAAAGAACGATCAGAATCCATGGAAAGATCATTATTAACTGATGAGAATTTCAAAAATCAACCCCAAAAGCAACAAATCGAATGGAAGAATTATATTGGTAGAGAACGAGCATTATTACGTAAAAGAAGATTAAAACCAAAACATAAAGATTTTGAAATGATTACTCAAGTTGGTCAAGGTGGGTATGGACAGGTTTTCTTAGCCAGAAAGAAAGATACTCGAGAAATATGTGCTTTGAAAGTCTTGAATAAGAAATTGTTGGTGAAATTAGATGAAACTAGACACGTTTTAACCGAAAGAGATATTTTAACCAATACTAGAAGTGAATGGTTAGTTAAGTTATTATATGCTTTCCAAGATCCAGAAAAAGTTTTTCTTGCTATGGAATTTGTCCCTGGTGGTGATTTTAGAACTTTATTAAACAATACGGGATATTTGATTCCTCCACATGCTAGATTTTATATAAGTGAAATGTTTGCTGCGGTGAATTCCTTACATGAATTAGGTTTTACTCATCGTGATTTAAAACCAGAAAATTTCTTGATTGATTCAAAAGGTCATATTAAATTAACTGATTTCGGGTTAGCAGCAGGTACCGTGTCTAATGATAGAATTGAATCAATGAGAATAAAGTTGAAAAGTTTGGAAGATTTGGAAAATTATCAATTGCCTAGTAGATCCATGTTTGAAAGACAAAAAATCTTCAAACAAAGTCAAGAAGTTCATCATAATTTAGCTAATTCCATTGTCGGATCTCCTGATTATATGGCATTGGAAGTTTTAGAAGGGAAAAATTATGATTATACTATTGATTATTGGTCCTTGGGGTGTATGTTATTTGAAGCATTATGTGGATATCCGCCATTTTCTGGTTCTAAACAAGATGAAACGTATCATAATTTAAAACATTGGAAAACCGCATTAAGAAGACCTCAAACTAAAGATGGTAGATATGTTTTCAGTGATAGAACTTGGAATTTAATCATTAAACTTATTGCTTCACCCAATTCAAGATTGAAAAATTTCAAACAAGTTCAACAAATGGGGTATTTCAATGATATTAAAGATTGGGATAATTTAAGAGAAAAAACTCCTCCGTTCACCCCTCAATTGGATAATGAAGAAGATGCGGGTTATTTCGATGATTTCGAAGATGAAGAAATGATGATGAAATATAAGGATGTCTTTGCCAGACAAGAACATAATGAACAATTATTAGAAAAATCGGGCGCTAATAAAGGTCAACAATATAATTTCATTGGATTCACTTTTAAACATAAATCAAATCCAAATAATAATTTCGGAAATAATGAAATTAATTTATTAAATATCAATGGTTCTGGTCAAAATGGTAGATCTACAAGATTAAACCCATTAGCAACTTTATATTAGAATTTATAAACATGTGTAGTTTCTAGTCGACTTTTATATATTATTAAAACATATGAATTTCTATAAACTACCTTCATTCCGGTCTTTTCCAGATATAATCTTGAGATATTTTATCTTCAATGAATTTCCTTTGAATAGTATGTAATTTTTCCACTTCATAAACACTTTCACTCAACACGGTGAACAATTCTTCTTCAGTAAACTCCCCCTGACTTTCCAACATTAGTAATTTCTTCGCATGACCATCTTGTATAGTAAAACAAATCAAATGGAACGAATCACTAGTTTCCAAAACATCGCCCGTTGGTTCTTTGATTAAATTCCCCTGGTTTTTCGATATAACCACACTAGCGAATGAACTATACATCGCAATATCAGCATCGATCAAGGCAAAATAACAAGAATTTATCGCCACGTTTAATTCATTCACGTTGAATTCAATAGATTCATCAGTTTTACAAAACTGCACCACGATTTGAATTAATTGTCGGGGATATTTATAACTTATAATTATCGATTGTAAAATTGATCGTAATTTATCCTCAATTAATTTCTCTCTGGTGGTGGGTAATCCACTTGCTGGACGGACAATTATTTCTAAACTGGATTGGTTGGGTAATTCTTGACGTTGTTTGGGCTCTATTGGGCCCGATATGGATGTGATTACTTTGGTTTCTCCGATGGTTAATTCTGCTGAGCCGTCTGCATTATCTAATATAGACGTCCTAAGATCTACTGAAAGTGATGACATTTTGTCTAGTGTGTTTGGTTGGTTGTTTACTGGTTGGCTGGTTGATGTAGTTTTCAAGGTTTTTTTTTTTTGCTCATCTTGAAAGGTTGTAGATAGAAAAAATCCAAGAGTTCCAAAATTCCATTACTACTCAAAATCTACTACGATAACAAAACAATTTTTTGGAAATGACGGATTTCGAAGCAGAATTATTAGCAGATTTGAATAGTTCAGATGATGATGATGATCAGATTCAAGAACTAGATCAGAATGAGAGCAATGTTCCACTGGAAGAGCTCGAGCTTCCTTTCCATGAGAAATTGCAACAATTAATTCAATCCAATGCCATGGCCGATTCGTTTCGAACCATCTTGAGTCAACCAGATATAGAAACCATCGACGACTTAACTAGTCTATCCAAAATATATCCCTTGATCCCCGAATTGAAACAGAAAATACTCCAATATTCAAATGAAGAAGAAACAGATTATCTAGAATTACTATCATCTATAAATGATACTGATGATATGGGTCAATCTGAAGAATATAAATTTATCATTCTAATCAATGAATTATCCACAATTATAAACAATGAAATCTTGGTGTTTTATTCATTGGTGAAAATGCAATACAAGCAAGTATTCCCCGAATTGGAATCATTGATCCCTAATGCCATTGATTATGTTCGGATTATTAATATCGTGAAACAAGATTTAAATAATATCAAGTCATACGAACAAGAAATGAAATCAATTGTGAGTAATGAAAAAGTATTGGTGATTATAATGGCAGGTCTACAACAAGTTCAAAATCAAAACCAGAGTCATACTGTTATTGATGATGAAGATTTAAACAAAATCTTATCATGTGTTCAATTGATTCTTGACTTGAATGATATCTTACAAGATTTATCACAATTTATTTCTAATAAACTATCCAAATTCTCCCCTAATGTGTCAGCTATAATTGGTCCCATAACTACATCACAATTACTAATAGCCACTGGTTCTTTAAAACAACTAGCATTAACTCCATCATGTAATGTAGCTTCGTTAGGAGTACGTGATTTATCAACTTCTACCAAAACCAAATCAAGAAATATTCAACAAACAGGTTATGTTTATCATAGTGATCTCGTTAAATATTTACCACCAGAGATTATTCGTTCAGTAATGAGGATAATCAGTGGTAAGATAATTCTTGCTGCACGAATAGATTTATCGAAATCAAGTCCTGATGGTGAATTAGGTAAGAAATATCTTGTTGAGATTCAAAATAAAATTGATAAATTATTGACTCCACCGGAACAAACTCCAGATAAGGCATTACCTGCTCCAGTAGAACAAAAATCTAAGAAAAGAGGTGGAAGAAAAGTAAGGAAATATAAAGAAAGGTTCCAAATGTCGGAATTACGTAAGGCCCAGAATAAAATGGAGTTTGGAAAACAAGAGGATACTATAATGGATGGATTTGGGGAAGAAATAGGATTAGGAATGAGTGGGAATGGTGGTGATTCGGGAAGAATTGGACAATTACAAATAAATACAAAGACAAATGCTAGGATGTCTAAAGGAATGATTAAACAATTACAAACACAACAGAAACAAGAGCAAGAGAAATTGAAAAATCCGAAAACTATATTTGACGAAGATTTAGATAGTTTGATATTAACAAAACCTAAAAATTCTTCCAAACTTGAAACACCTAAGAACAGTAACAATTACAATCCAATTAAGAGTAAATGGTTAGGAGGTATAAATAAAAGAAAGGCAAATACAGAAGATACTGGAGATGTGAATAATAAGAAACCAAAGTTACTATGAAATGACTCACCCTCCGCAATATTATATACAATTCTCAGCTAATACACAATAAAATTATCTCCAAATATCGCACAACCAGAAACGAGAACAGAAAAAAAAAATTTTTCAACTTTTCAATTGAAACTTCCTTCTCTCTCTTCTCACAGTATATGCTTACTGGTAGATCTCTATTTCGTATAATTAGATTCCCATTAGTTACTAATAGAGTTGATATAATTAGAAGGCAATCAACAAGAATAACTAACAAAATGAGTGAACCTGCAACTACACCTGACACCACTGCTAAACCAGTTGATGCTTCACAACAAGTTGTCATAGGTGAAGATGGCCAACCAAGACAAAAGACAGCTAAAGAATTAGAAAAAGAAAGAAAGAAGGCTGAAAAATTGGCCAAATTCAATGCCAAGAAGGCTAAACAAGCTGAATCCAACAAGTCGAAATCTGATGAACCTAAAAAACCAAAGAAGGAAAAGAAACAATCAACCCCATCTGAACAAATTCCTGAATTTATTGATGAAACCAAACCAGGTGAAAAGAAATTGTTGACTTCATTGGATGACGCTGCTTTTAAAGCTTATAATCCTAAATACGTTGAAAGTTCATGGTATTCCTGGTGGGAAAAACAAGGTTTTTTCGAACCTGAATTAACCGAAGATGGTAAGATTAAATCTGAAGGATGTTTTTCTATTCCATGTCCACCACCAAATGTCACTGGTGCTTTACATATTGGACATGCTTTGACTGTTTCTATTCAAGATACTTTGATTAGATGGAATAGAATGCAAGGTAAGACCACTTTATTCATTCCAGGGTTCGATCATGCTGGTATTGCCACTCAATCCGTTGTTGAAAAACAAATTTGGGCTAAGGAAAAGAAAACTAGACATGACTATGGTCGTGAAAAATTCATTGAAAAAGTTTGGGAATGGAAAGAAGAATATCATGACAGAATTAAAAATCAATTCAAAAAATTGGGTGCTTCTTATGATTGGACCAGAGAAAAATTCACTTTGAACCCTGATTTATCTGAAGCTGTCACTGAAGCCTTTGTTAGAATGCATGAAGATGGTACTATTTATCGTGCTTCAAGATTAGTCAATTGGTCAGTTAAGTTAAACACTGCCATTTCCAATTTAGAAGTTGATAACAAAAACATTGCTGGTAAAACTTTATTATCTGTTCCAGGTTATGATTCCAAGATTGAATTTGGTGTTTTGACTTCATTTTCTTATCCAGTTGTTGGCTCCGATGAAAAACTTACCGTTGCCACTACTAGACCTGAAACCATCTTTGGTGATACTGGTGTTGCCGTTCACCCTAAGGATCCAAGATACACTCATTTGCACGGTAAATTTGTTCAACATCCATTCTTGGATCGTAAATTGCCAATTATCACTGATGCTGAAACCGTTGATATGGAATTCGGTACTGGTGCTGTTAAAATCACTCCTGCTCATGACCAAAACGATTACAATACCGGTAAAAGAAACAACTTGGAATTCATCAACATTTACACTGATGATGGGTATTTAAATGAAAATTGTGGTCCTGAATGGAAAGGTATGAAGAGATTTGATGCCAGATATAAAGTTATTGCCCAATTGAAAGAAAAAGGTTTGTTTGTTGATCAAAAAGATAACGAAATGACCATCCCACTTTGTTCTAGATCTGGTGATATCATTGAACCATTGTTGAAACCACAATGGTATGTTGACCAACAACAAATGGCTAAAGATGCCATTTCCGCCGTTAAATCAGGTGAAATTGTCATTACTCCAAAGACTTCTGAAGCGGAATATTTCCAATGGTTGGAAAACATCCAAGATTGGTGTATTTCTCGTCAATTATGGTGGGGTCACAGATGTCCAGTTTATTTTGTCAATATTGAAGGTGAAGAACATGATAGACTTGATAATCAATACTGGATTGCTGGTAGATCTGAAGAAGAAGCTTTAGCCAAGGCACAAGAGAAGTTTGCCGACAAGAAGTTCACTTTGGAACAAGATGAAGATGTTTTGGATACTTGGTTCTCTTCTGGATTATGGCCAATTTCTACTTTAGGATGGCCACATCAAACCAAGGATATGGAATTATTCAACCCAATGTCTATGTTGGAAACCGGTTGGGATATTTTATTCTTCTGGGTTTCAAGAATGATCTTGATGTCCATTAAATTGACTGGTAAGGTTCCATTCAAGGAAGTTTTCTGTCATTCTTTGGTTAGAGATGCTCAAGGACGTAAGATGTCTAAATCTTTGGGTAATGTCATTGATCCATTGGATGTTATCACCGGTATTCCATTACAAGGATTACATGATAAATTATTAACTGGTAACTTGGATCCAAAAGAATTGAAAAAAGCCACTGATGGTCAAAAACTCTCTTATCCTAATGGTATCCCAGAATGTGGTACTGATGCCCTTAGATTTGCTCTTTGTGCTTATAGTACTGGTGGTAGAGATATCAACTTGGACATTTTGAGAGTTGAAGGTTACCGTAAATTCTGTAATAAGATTTACCAAGCCACTAAATTCGTTTTGGGTAGATTGGGTGCTGATTACGTTCCACCAAAGACCAGTGATTTGACCGGTAAAGAATCTTTGGTTGAAAGATGGATCTTGCACAAATTATCCATTGCTGCTAAAAACACCAACGAAGCTTTAGAAGCTAGAAATTTCGGTGATGCCACCAGTTATGTCTATAACTTTTGGTATGATTTGTGTGATGTTTACATTGAAAACTCTAAATCTTTGATTCAAGACGGTACTCCAGAACAAAAGAAATCTGCTCAAGATACTTTGTACACTTGTATTGATGGAGCTTTGAGATTGATTCATCCATTTATGCCATTTGTTTCCGAAGAAATGTGGCAAAGATTACCAAGACGTGAAGGTGACAAGACTCTTACTGTTATGAAAGCCAGATATCCAACTTACAAGAAAGAATTTGATGATATTAAATCTTATAAAGCTTATGAATTGGTTCTTGACATCACTAAAGGTGCTAGATCATTATTAGCCCAATACAACATCTTGAAAAATGGTCAAGTTTACGTTGAATCCGCTCAAGAAGATATCTTCAGTATTGCTTCTGAACAACAAGATTCCATTGTTTCTTTAATCAAAGGTGTTGAAAAAATCACTGTTGTTAAAACTCCAGAAGAAGTTCCATCAGGTTGTGCCTTACAAGCAATTAACCCAGAATGTACCGTTCATGTTTTAGTTAAAGGTCAAATTGATTTAGATGGTGAAATTGCTAAAGTCAACAAGAAATTGAACAATTCTCAAGAACAAAAGAAGAAACTTGAAGATTCTATTAGTAAATTCACTGAAAAGACTAAACCTGAAGCTAAAGAATCTGCACAAAAGAGACTTGAAAAAGTTGGTGCTGAAATTGAAGGGTATGAACAAACCATTGCCATTTTAGAAAAATTGAAACTTTAGAGCTTGTATAATGTAAATATAAATAAATAAATAAATAAGTATTAACCGTGGTATATGTACTCATAACAAGGTGTGTAGTATCAAAACCCTGTAAAAACAACCCTTGGACCGATGAATAATCTCAACTACCAAGGAAAACTACAAAAAAGTCGTGTATTATTGTCACAAGAACAAATAAGTGAATTGGGGTAGAATAGGAATAAATTTGAGAGGTACACGACACAAAAGAAACATTATTCCCATTTGGAATTTACTTTTAGTGATCGTTTCAGGTTTATCACTGACTTTGGTTATTGTTGTCAATTCATTGATTAATTCAGGATATATGTCCAATTGATCACACTATAAATAGGTGGCGATTTTTCCCTCCACGAAAAAAAACTCTTTCTTATTTTCTTCTTCTTTTCTTTTCCTTTCTTTTCTTTTCCTTTCTTTTCTTTTCCTTTCTTTTCTTTTCTTTTCTTCTTTCTATACATCAATACATCAATTGACTAACAAATATAACAATGGACGGTTTCATCAAACAAGGTAAAGATTTATACGACAGCGGTAAGATCACCAACGAAGATCTCAAAGACGTTGGTGCTGTTTTCTCCGGTCAAGGTGACGTTGCTTCTAAAGCTAAGAATGCCTACTCCGAATACCAAAACAACCACAAGGATGATGGTAAGAAAGCTTCTGGTGATGACAAGAAAGAAGAAAAGAAATAAGTATCTTCTACTCCTATAATAACTATTAAGTAATTGTATACGGTTTAATTAAATAATAATACCGCTATTTTAAAAAAAATCATGTGAATTGAATGTAGGTCGACAATCCATTTCATATTGAAACTGGTTTGATCCAATTCCTTCTCTTTTTTTTTGCAATAATTGACTGACTTATTATTTTTTTATGTTGATCCAGGATACGGTTCATTGAATCTGGTCAGCGATGATCATTGGATATCAATGGTATACCTATCCATCCATCCAATTTCATCTACTCCAATTGTCTTAGTACGAAAAGCGTAAAAAAAAAAGAAAAATCGGGTCGTGAATTTGGTTTTGATTCTCGTCATGCATCTCGAGTTAACTTTGCCCTCCTTGTTGTTAGTAGTGAACGAAACCAAATTACGCGTCAGAGAGTATGTTATTTGTGTGTTTGTGCACTACTTTTTTTTATATTGATGCCATATACCAAAGTTATGGGTTGTAATCCAATTGAAGTAGAAACGTAGTCTTATTTAATTGAATAGAGGTTGTTAATAATTGATTCTCTTTTGTGTTTTTGATGTTGTTGGTCCGAGTCAGGTTTTTTTTCATGAAATTTTTTTACAAAATTTGTACGAAAATTAGACGAAAAATGGATACTGAATATAAATTAAAGAATTCTAACCAATCAAGATCAATGATTACGTTTATTAGATATTAAGTGATTAACTAGTTATATTAACACTATAAATGGGATCTTTGTTCACTTATACCCCTATTCCTTTATTTCTTGGAGTTACGGAACATTTCCAACCCACACCAGGAAATAACTGCCCACCACCAACAAACGATGTAGATGCACCATAGTTTAAGCACGTAGGAATCTAAAATCTCAAAGTATATTGTTAATGTAGAACGTAGTGGCAATGGAATTGGTTGTATGACATATCGCCATATTTCGAATATTGAGTTGACAGATATTGTAAATAATAACCATGTGGCAAACAATATTAGGTATCCATATTTCTTAAGACCAGGGTGGTCAACTGTTTCTCTATGTGCGGTTTGATATTCTAGTAGTGGTAATGGTTTGGTCATCCTCTTGGTCATTGTGACGGTGACGATAATTTATGGATGACTTGTTGAATCTCCACAACAACAAATTATTATTCTTTTTTTTTTTTGGTTTGTTGTTCATTTGATGATGAGATGTAATAATTTCTTAATGTGGGATATTTAAAAATTCATCAATTCAGACACATGTCCGAGTTGGTACGGATCCCTTGGCCCAGTTGGTTAAGGCGTGGTGCTAATAACGCCAAGATCAGCAGTTCGATCCTGCTAGGGATCATTTTTTTGTTTTTTGTTTTTTGCTCGTTGTAGTGGTTGTGCGTCTTATCGTTTCTTTATTTTTTATTTTTCTTTTTTAAGTACACATGCTGATAGAAAAAAAACTAACACCACCACCTCCCCACTTACCACAGACCCACATACTTGATGTCTAATGTCAGTTATTTCACCTCGTAGTGTAGATCATGTACTTGAAAGTATCAATAACGATGAAATGGATTGGACTTTACAGAAAGAACAACTACTAGAGGATTATATTGTTGATTATTATAATAAACTAAGTGACTCACGGTTGTTCTATAAGAATTTGGATTGGAATAGAATTTATAATTTGGTGGGTATAGATGATCAAGAGTTTTTACGATTGAAAATTGATGAAGTTTATGATAACCATGTTAACCAGTACTTGGGAGATGATTTCAACATTGATCAATTAGTCTTACATTGGCAGTCTAAGAAGAATCCCATTTTCCAAGAAGTTGTCCAGATGGTTGAATCACTTGGATTGGAAGACTATAAATTGGATATACCAGAGGAAGTTGAAAACACCCCTGAACAACCCCATTCACAACCACAACTTCAACAACCACAACAGCCTCACCCACAAGTACAACCACAAGTACAGCCTAAATTCGATCATTATCCTACAATTTCTGAACCGGTTACGAAAGTGAAATCGCCACCAGTGCCACAATTGACTAAAAGAGAAAGAAGAGTATCACTTGACTTAATGCACCCCAGACCATCATTTGGAGAACATAGAGATTTCCGATTGGCAAAAGCACCAATAGCCACAACAACGACCAATATCAACGTCTTAGCAAAACAAGAGGTTGCACCACTGCACCTGAAAAAGACAATATCACCCACGACTACACCAACCACCACCACCACAAAAAAGAGCTTTCCATTTAAGCAAGTGAAACCTGTATCACCGATTATTTTGGAACCAGGTTCACCCCGTACTAAGCAAAGGCGGACGTCAACAGTCGATGAACAATTACCCACATATATTAGAGAACAGTTGACCAAGAATCGACCACGACAGAAACTAACCCCCAAACCTTCGAAAAGACATATTCGAACCAAACTGTCCAATGAGTCGTCCCTTCGAGGTAGTTTCAAAAAACCTTCAAGATTACAGAACCTAGTAGCCAATTCACAATCTTTATATGCTCATAACAAAGATCCTTCAAATAGTGCCAAATCAAGTACTGTCGACACTTTTGACAGCGACCAACGACTCCAGTTCTTTTCAGATGATTCAGATGGGGACGATAATAAAGAGTATATCCTGCCTGATCTGATAACAAGGTACATTGGCATGCATATTGACCATGACGACGACGAAGAAGATGATGATGACGAAGATGAAGATGAAGATGACACTGACGATGATGTTCACGGAGACGAAGATGATGAGCATGACTTTGTGAATGTTGGTGAAGAGGATGATGATGACGATTATTTATTCAAAATATGAATTTCCCTTTATTTTTTTTTGTTCTATATGTTGTTTCCTCTATAAATCTATTTTCCTAATAAATGACAATGAATATTCATACATAAATAATGAGATTGCACTAGTCGGTGCTGTTTTTATAATACTAACCCCAAACCCTTTATATAATCCAAGAACACCTTCATGCTTAAGTATCGAAACAAATAAGTGCAGGGCACTGAAAGGGTGACCATGGACGACTGAACACATCTGACATCTTTTTCTTAATGTATCCAATGGGAAAGTGACTCCTTTGGAGAATGCACCTGCAATAAACCCACAGATCCCCTCTATGAATGGCACATGTTTGAAATTTTGCGAGAACTCACGAGCCAATTCATATGACCAAAACATTAAACCTGTAGTTGCTGAAACAGAAAGCATGGCTGGTCTCACTCCAGCAAATATCCCCTTTATGCCTTCGTTTTTCAATATATCTTTAACTGTTGCCGACATAGATAGTAGATTTCTATTTTTATTTGCAACTAACCTTGTTCTTAATAAATCAAATGGATATGTCACCAAAGTACTTGCCATTCCTGACCCCATACCGGCAATTAAAGAATGATTTGCCTCGGATAGTTTGATATTATATAGGGTTTCAAGATGCAGAAGACGACTGTTTAAGATGGAATACGAGGCAAATTGTGAACCTCCATATAGTATGTAAAGAATCTCGGCCGGAACATTACCTTTCCAAAATGCAATCACTCCTTCGTGTCGTAGTAAGTTTTTGATTATTGTCGGCACGGTTTTCCTATCTCTAAATCCACTTGATTCTAGTTGTAGCCGTATTTTGATAGTATCCAAAGGTGCAGTAATTGCTCGAGAAACAGCACCTGCTATCGATCCCGCAGTTAATGCTTCGAGTGGTGTGACATCAGACCCACGTTTTAGATGGTTCTCTCGTTTGCTTGTCATACTATGTAGACGTAGTCGTTTTGTGAGTTATTGAAAAAAAATTTGGTTGCTTTTTTTTTGGTTTGACTTTTGCTTTCTACTACATATCTGGTCTATATATAGTTTTCTATTTTTTTTTTTTTTTCTGTTTTGTCTCGCTCCCCTCCTCCATCGCTTACATCATCCCGAAAAAAAAATGGCTGAACTTTAATAACTAAAACAACTCCGGGGTTGATGTGTAGGCGACCAGAAAGTAATGACAATGATTGATTTGAATGAGAATCAAATGATACTACTCACTAGTTGAATGACTTGTGTTTATTTAAGTAGAACCTTGTGCTGTTCTTCCTGGTAGGAACAAAATCTCGGTTGCATTTTCGTATTAGCGAAAGACTTCGGACATACACATTCAGACGGAAAAACGACACAACAAAATACGACACGATACCATTGAACGCGACAAAAATAAATATCGAAATCAAATACGTGAAAAAACAAAAAAAAAATAAATTCATCAAACGCGTATCGTATTTTCTTTCATTATCTTTCTACCAAACCAACTATATCATTCAATCAAATGGAGTTGGTCAAACATCCTTTAATACCCAAACATGTATTTGTCACTATAATAACCAAATCCACAGCTATAGATAACGTATTATCATTACATTATTCCAACCATACTTCTCATCCACCTATATCCAAAATTCTCTCCCAGGCATCATCACTATCTAAAACGACTGTTTCCATGGGTGATATAGAATCGATTTTGACAATAGACCCAGATATGTATGTGGTATTTCGACCAAATGATGAATATTCTATTAGGTTTCCTTCTTCTGGTGTACAATTAATGCTTCGGAAGGAAATGTTTATCAAGAAATTAAATGCATGGATTGAATCTCATCAAGAATTATCTGAAATTCCTCGATCGTCAAGTTTCAAGCTACGTTCTACGTCTACAACATCACCCAGTAAAGTCCTAAAACCAAGATCAGCAAGTTCATCACCAACGAAGAAATCAAAATTCACCGATTTGAAAAACGATCCATCCAAGTTTAAATTCATTGAAAAATCAGAACCAACGCATAATTCCGAGTCTAAAGGATTATCCCTTCTTGAAAGAATCAGACTTAAGGAAAAGCTCTCAAAGGAACAACTTTCCGACCCAGGAAATAACACACCTGAACAAAAATATCAGAATTATTTGGTGGGTAAAATCCCTATGATTTATGATGCGATTTATCAATTATACAAATCTCAAGGAAAAGACAACTGTAAATCATTCTCAACTAACAAATTAATTCAGATCATTCAGGATAGTTCAAGTTATCCTGTTGTTGCAGACGAGATTCATGATGGTATGAAGTTGATTGAGTCGAAATTATCCAAGATTCAATTGATTGAGAGAAATGGCATAAAAGTTCTTCGAGTTTCTTATTTGGATAGAGATCAAGATTTACAAGCGTTGAAAGTAAACTAAGTTAATAAAATAATAACTAATTAATAATAACAATAGTATATAATATAATAATATATATTTACATACAAAAGCGTGACTTAAATGTAAAAAAACTATCTATAATATCTACGAGACTAACTTCAAATCACTTATTCTTCTTCCATAACTTTATAATTAGTGACTTTTTCTTCTGGTTCATCATTATCACCATCTCTCAAGGCAATATCAGCAGCATGGGAGTTCATAAAGAAATATTTCAACACATTCTCAATGGCAAAAGTGACAACCAAATCCAATATGATACAACCAGTCAACTTGGTCTTGAAATCAAAAGTCATTGGAACAAATTGCATAGCTTCATTTAATTCAGGGATATATTCAGTAGATCCAGCAAAAGTCAATGCAGCAACACCCAATAACCCATAGTACATACCTTTGTTACTAGTGATACTTTCTCTGAATGGTAAACCAATGTAATTGACGGCAAATGTGGAAACTTGTTGGGCTAATTGTAACAAAAACATACCTGTGTTCAACAATGAAGGAGAGAATTCTTTTTCCAAATCAACCTTTGGTTCTCTTGGTTCAAGAATATTGATTTCTCTAGTGATGTAAACCAAAGTGATGATGTGAATGGCAAATTGACCCAAGATGGAACCCATGATGTAAATATTGAAAATACCTTCTTGTGGTCTTTCCTTGGATAATTTTTCCAATGGTCTACCACGAGAAATAGACAAGAAACAAACAGATAACAAAATACCTGAAATGGTAGCTTGGGCATCACCAAACTTCATACCTGCCAAATACAACACTGAAAGTGAGTATGAAGAAATCAAACAGTTCAAAGCCAAGATCTTGTACATTTGAATAGTAGAAACCAAAGCACAACGACCTTGACGAATGATATGGGTGACAGTACTAACATTAGCCAATTTGGAAGTGAATGGAGCCGCAACCGAAGCATCACCTAATTTCAAAACCGGTGCTTCATCTCCGGCTTCAGCATCATTCATAGCACCAAGAATAGTATCAGCGAAATTGTTACCACCAGTGGCATTAACACCACCAGCTCCCTTTTCTGGAACTTTAGCTGGTTCTTTCATGGCAGCAGCAACAGCTTTCCTCATATCATCAGTAATGGTAATACCTTTCTTTTCCATAGCTTCCAAGTATTTAGGATTTTGTGGACCCGGTGGATATAAATGGGCAATAACAGGAGGAACTGGTGGTACAACTTTACCCCAGTTGGAGAAAATTTGTACTTGTTTTTCATAAACTTTCAAAGTGGCTTCGATTTTTCTATTTTCAGCAATTTTTTTCATACCTTCTTCAGTACCATTCAATAAGGCAACACCAATATTGGCTTGTTTCAAAGCACCAACATCATTAGTACCATCACCACACATTAAGGTATTATACCCAGCTTCTTTCAAGGAAGTTAAGATGAATTCCTTTTGAGTTGGTGAAACTCTAGCGTAAACCCAGGTGTGTTTCAACAATTCCAAAATTTGTTCATGTTCGCTTAAATAATTCAAGGCATAACCGGTAATACAGATATCATATTTGGTAAACAATTCCAAGTTGATTTTATCAGAGGACTTGAATGGGATAACAACAGTTTCAGTGACATTTCTCCAGACCAAATTATCACCTTCGCCAATCTCATGATGTTCTTCAGGAGCATCCAAAATCAATACATCCTTGGTAGTAATACGAACATCTTTAGCAACGTGACATGCAGTTAATGGATTGTCACCAGTGATCATAACACAACGATGGGAGGATTCATTCAACATCTTGATAGTTTCAATAGCATCATCTTTCAAAGGACAGTGGAAAACAATAAATCCAGCAAAGTGCAATTTCGATTCAATATCTTCACGTTTAACTTTGTTGACATTGACATTGGTATCCAAGTACTTATAAGCAAGTGCCAAAACACGAGACCCAGCTCTGGTGAATGATTTGTAAATTTCTTCATAGTTTTCTGGAGCATCAATAACCATGGTACGGATAGTTTCTGGAGCACCTTTAGCAGCAACAAAGTTTTTACCTGGTACAGTGTTGATTTGAGAAATAGTTGAAGATCTCTTGAGAGCAGACGAGAATTGGAAACGACGTAAAATCTTGATTTTTTCAGTTTTACCCTTTTTACCTTCTCTTTCAACAACGTCATTGAACCCAACACCCCAATGGGCTGCTTTTAAAGTGGCTTGTTCCATTGGATCACCAACAACTTCACCATCATTCAATTTAACCAAGGCATGGGCAGCTCCCAACACATAAGAAGTGGTTTCTGGAGCATCATCACAAATATGCAAATGGTGGATGTCATCTTGTTTGAAACCGGCCAACCCTTCAAAGACCAAGTCTTCAGCGGTCAAAGTACCAGTTTTATCAAAACAACAAACATCAATTCTACCAGCCAATGGAATTCTGAAAGGTTCAGTACAATACACGTAAAATTTCTGCAATTTGGCCAAAGAGGAGTTGACAGCCATGGTCAATTCCATTGGTAATTCAGGAGGAACAACAGAAGTAATAACAATAATACAATCCAAGATCAATTTAGATTGGATTCTTCCCATTCTAGTACCTTCGACCCAAACGTACCAAGATGCAGCAATGGCGAAAATCAACAAGAATAAAATAAACAAAAAGGCTTCTTTATTACCAACAGAAACACGTTCACTTGAGAAAATCATAGTACGGACCAAAGAACCTTGAGAAGTTTCAAACCCAGTCTTGGTGACCACTGCCAACGCACCGGCATCAGGAGCAGCAGGAACAACAGAGGATTCAGGTTTGGTAACTTGTAAAGCCATAGTACCACCATGCAAAATGGAGTTCTTATCAAATCCTTCAGGTTGCAAAGTATCATCGGCAGGTCTCAATTTAATGGATTCTTTCAACAATGGAGTGGATTCACCGGATAACATGGCTTCATTGACAATGGCTGATCCGTCAACTAACAACAAATCACATGGTAAGGCACTTCCTTCATTGGTTCTAGTAATTGAAATCAAATCACCCGGTAACAAATCAGTGGTTGGGATTTGGATCCATTCACCATCTCTGTGGACATAAACATCATATGGTTTGATACCCATACTTTGGAACTCGGCCATGGTGGTTCTTCTTTGGAAAACAGTGGTCATTTCAAATGAAACCAACATAAACAAGGAAAACAAGGAGTAATACCATTGTTCGTCCATACACCAAAGGGCAACACAGAAAATCTGGAAAACGAAAAATGGAGCCACAGCATGTTCTTTAAATAATTCCATAAAAGTAGGGATAGGGATATCGAA
>JAKTVF010000160.1:0-26547 GCA_030557055.1 Candida tetrigidarum
TTCAACAAACCATCGTAGATTTTTTGTAATGCAGATGATCTTTGTTCATTAGATAAGGTTTTTAAGGACGAGAAAGCAGAGTTTGCTGCTTTGGCTATTGACTCAGCGGACATGATTTCTTGTTGTTAATGATACGTGGAGTCTTTTGAGAATGTTTCTCAGGGTTTTTTTTTTTTTTGTACTTGTGTTTGAAATTTTTCAAATTTTTATCATGAGTCACGTTTAACTGTCGAGTCTAGTGTCTAAAACCAATGTCATAAATGATCTTGCGACACTCGTATGAGCATTTAATTCTAGGCAATAGACACGCAATATAATTTTTTTTTTTTTTTTTTCTCTGTTTTGTTTATGTCTTGAAAATTAAACTCACACACACACGCAGAAAGAGAGAGAGAGTAACAACAACTCATTGATTTCCAAAGTTTTATCAAGGCTGAGTTTACGACCGTGGTGTTCCCATTTTTTTTCTTTTGTTTCTTACATACAATTTTATAAACACGACACCAAATCATGTCTAATAACAAAAGCAATGCGAGGCAGAATGGCACTGATAAGAATCCATTTCTGGATGACGTTGGCCACAGTAACCTCATTGATTTAGACCTAGAGTCGAATCCATACGATGATTTCAATCCAAATCATGTATACCCACAACAACGACACACCTCCAATGATCCATTTGCTGATCAGTTTGTATTATCTGACGATTCTGATAATGATAATGATGACGGTGAACATGATTATGGAAGAAACAATCGAGCCAACACTTCCTATGCATCGTCGTCGCAGAACCGACAGGCACCACTATTGAATACAACGAATAATCAACGTGGTACTAGTAGTGGTGGCAACGGAGAAGGAGGATACTACCCTAATAATAAAGGTAGCGATTATATCAATATGCAAAGCCCAGATGAAAAGCAACGAGATTTTGATATAACGCATATATTTCAGAAAATCAAGAGCAAGATCACCAGGAAACCACCTGCCAATGCAAATGCAAATGCAAGGACACAATCTCAAGAACCAAGACAAATATTCATTATGAACCATTCAGCAAATTCCCGTTTTGGATACTATGGGAACTACATATCGACTACCAAGTATAATTTTGCCACTTTTTTACCCAAGTTTTTATTTGAACAATTTAGTAAATATGCCAACTTGTTCTTCTTGGTTACTTCTATAATCCAACAAGTGCCCCATGTTTCCCCAACGAATCGATATACCACTATTGGTACTTTGATCGTGGTGTTGTTAGTTGCCGCAATCAAAGAAATTCTTGAAGATATAAAGCGTGCCAATGCCGATAAGGAGTTGAACAATACAAAAGTTTTAGTCTTGGACCCAAACACGGGTAATTTCCAATTGAAAAAATGGATCAAGGTACAAGTTGGTGATGTTGTTCAAGTGGCCAATGAAGAACCTTTCCCAGCAGATATACTTTTGTTGAGTTCTTCAGAGCCAGAAGGGTTGTGTTATATTGAGACAGCCAACTTGGATGGGGAAACTAATTTAAAGATTAAACAAGCGAAAACAGAAACATCTCATTTGGTGAATCCTCATGATTTGGTGCGTGACTTGAGTGGTGCCGAAATTGTGTCTGAACAACCAAATTCATCATTGTATACCTATGAAGGTAACTTGAAGAATTTCCGTCGTGGCAATGATATCCCTTTGAATCCAGAACAAATGTTGTTAAGAGGTGCTACTTTGAGAAACACTCAATGGATCAACGGTGTGGTTATTTTCACAGGTCATGAAACCAAATTAATGCGTAATGCCACTGCTGCCCCAATCAAACGTACTGATGTTGAAAGAATCATTAATTTACAAATCTTGGCTTTGTTTGGGGTGTTGATTGTGCTCGCATTGATTTCTTCCATTGGTAATGTGATCAAGGTCAAAGTTGATGGCGATGATTTATCATATTTGCATTTGGAAGGGATCTCCATGTCGAGGTTGTTTTTCCAGGATTTATTGACGTATTGGATTTTGTTTTCCAACTTGGTTCCAATTTCATTGTTTGTTACTGTTGAATTGATCAAGTATTATCAAGCATTCATGATTGGAAGTGATTTGGATATGTACTATGAAGAGACCGATACTCCTACTGGGGTTAGAACTTCGTCGTTGGTGGAAGAATTGGGTCAAATCAATTATATTTTCAGTGATAAAACCGGTACGTTAACGAGAAATGTCATGGAGTTTAAAGCTTGTACAATTGGAGGAAGATGTTATATCGAAGAAATCCCAGAAGATGGACATGCTCAAGTTATTGATGGTATTGAAATTGGATTCCATACTTTTGATCAACTCCAAGCTGATTTGAAGAATACTTCTACCCAACAATCAGCAATTATTAATGAATTTTTAACATTATTGAGTACTTGTCATACAGTTATCCCAGAAGTCACTGACGAGAAAATCAAGTATCAAGCAGCTTCACCAGATGAAGGTGCGTTAGTGCAAGGAGCGGCAGATTTAGGCTATAAATTTATCATTCGTAGACCAAAGGGTGTTACAATCGAGAACACTTTAACTGGTAGCATTTCAGAATATGAGTTGTTGAACATTTGTGAATTCAATTCCACAAGAAAGAGAATGTCTGCCATTTTCCGTTGTCCTGATGGGGTTATCCGTTTGTTTTGTAAAGGTGCAGATACTGTGATTTTGGAACGACTTTCACAGGATGAACCACAACCTTTTGTTAATGCTACTTTGAGACACTTGGAAGATTTTGCTGCTGAAGGGTTGCGTACTTTATGTATTGCTTCACGTATTATTTCTGATGAAGAGTATGAATCTTGGTCCAAAACATACTACGAAGCTTCGACTTCTTTGGATAACCGTAGTGATAAGTTAGATGCTGCTGCTGAATTGATTGAAAAGGATTTGTTTTTATTAGGGGCAACTGCCATTGAAGATAAATTACAAGATGGTGTTCCTGAAACTATTCACACTTTGCAACAAGCAGGTATTAAGATCTGGGTTTTAACTGGTGATAGACAAGAAACTGCTATTAATATTGGTATGTCTTGTAAGTTGCTTTCTGAAGATATGAACTTGTTAATTATTAATGAAGAAACCAAAAAGGACACTCGTTTGAACCTTCAAGAAAAACTCACTGCGATTCAGGAACATCAGTTTGACGTTGAGGATGGCTCTTTGGAATCATCTTTGGCATTGATCATTGACGGTCACTCTTTGTCGTTTGCGCTAGAACCAGATTTAGAAGATTTGTTTATTGAGTTGGGGTCTCGTTGTCGTGCTGTCATCTGTTGTCGTGTATCACCTTTACAAAAGGCACTTGTGGTTAAAATGGTCAAGAGAAAGAAGAAACAGTCGTTATTACTTGCCATTGGTGACGGTGCCAATGATGTGTCTATGATCCAAGCTGCTCATGTGGGTGTTGGGATCAGTGGTATGGAAGGTATGCAAGCAGCAAGAAGTGCAGATGTTTCTATTGGTCAATTTAAGTATTTGAAAAAATTACTATTAGTCCATGGTGCATGGTCTTATCAAAGACTTGCCAATGCCATTCTTTATTCATTTTACAAAAACATGGCGTTGTACATGACTCAGTTCTGGTTTGTTTTCACTAATGGGTTTTCTGGTCAATCAATTGCAGAATCATGGACTTTGACTTTCTACAATGTGCTTTTCACTTCCTTACCACCATTTGTATTGGGTGTTTTCGATCAATTTGTCAGTGCAAGATTATTAGACCGTTATCCACAATTGTACCAATTGGGGCAACAGAGAAAATTTTTCAATGTGGCAGTCTTTTGGACATGGATTTTGAATGGATTCTATCATTCTGCGGTTATTTTCTTGTGTTCGTTTTTCATTTACAGATACATGAATGTTGCTCCTCATGGACAAACCGCAGATAACTGGTCTTGGGGTGTGGCGGTTTACACTACATGTACATTGACAGCTTTGGGTAAAGCAGCCTTGATTGTCACCATGTGGACCAAATTTACTGTGATTGCTATTCCTGGATCATTCCTTTTGTGGTTGGGTTGGTTCCCAGCATACTCCACTATCGCTCCAATGATTAATGTTTCTATGGAATATAGAGGAGTTTTGAGAATGACATATCCTTTGATTGTCTTTTGGTCCATGGTATTTGGAGTGGCTATTTTGTGTTTATTACGTGACTTTGCTTGGAAATACTTTAAAAGAAGACACAGTCCAGAGAGTTATCATTATGTGCAAGAGATCCAAAAATACAATATCCAAGATCATAGACCAAGAATGGAACAATTCCAAAAAGCCATTAGAAAAGTCAGACAAGTGCAAAGAATCAAGAAACAAAGAGGGTTTGCATTTTCTCAAGTTGAAGGTCAAGATCAAGATAAGATTGTTAGATTGTATGATACGACCAAAAAGAGAGGTGCTTTTGGTGAATTAACTGAAAGTAATTAAGATTGTACGTTTAATTTAGTGTTATTATTATTAGTTATATAACTTACATAATTAGATTTTTTTTTCCAATAATAATAATAATAATATATGAGAGAGAGACATAGTATATATATACAAATCATGATGATGTACGTTATATGTTTGAGCGCGACACGACAATATTATTGAATCAGTTTATATTGAAAAAAATAAAAAATAAAAAAAAAAAATTTTTATTTAAAGGAAAACAACTATACTATCTTAATCACATTCAAACACCATCAATAGTTAATAATGGCTGAAACTGAAAAGAAAGAGGTAGTGGCCGAAGACAATGGAACAGAGAAGAAACTCTCTGCGAAAGAATTGAAAGAATTGAAGAAGAAGGAGAAGGCAGCTAAAAGAGCAGCCCAGAAAGAAGCAAGTGGTATAACTCCAGAACAACAAAAGAAACTTGCTGAGCAGAAGATTGAAAAGAAAAAGCAACAACAACAGCAACAACAGCAATCTGCAGCATCGGTATCTATGAAGAAACAATCCAGCCAAGGGTCTAAAAAAGAAGAACGTAAAGTCCCTGCTGTGTTTGGGCATTTAGAATCTCGAGAACAAAGAAATGCTGCAACATCAGCTCCGTCGGCATCCGCCATCTCGAACATAATTCATCCAGCTGTATTATCATTAACATTGAAATATTCCAATTATAAAGTGGTTGGTTCGAGTTCAAGATTGAAGAATATGTTATTGGCATTCAAACAAGTGATTCAAGATTATTCCACTCCAGAAAATACCACTTTGACAAGACATTTAACCGCACATTTATCCCACCAAATTGAATATTTGAAAACCGGTCGTCCGTTGAGTGTGTCTATGGGAAATGCAATTAGATGGTTGAAACAAGAAATATCAGTGATATCCATAGATACTTCTGATTTGAAAGCTAAAGAAATACTATGCACAAAGATTGATGATTTTATTAAAGAAAAAATAGAATTGTCTGATACATTGATTGTTGAAAGCGCTTCAAGACACATTTCTAATGGTTCTACTATTTTAACTTATGGTCATTCTCAAGTTTTGGAAGAATTGTTTAAGTATTGTGTTCTTGAGCAAAACAAAAAATTCAATTTGATCGTGGTGGACTCGAGACCTTTGTTTGAAGGTAAAAGAATGGTTAAGAATTTGATCAATACTTACTTAGATGATGACGACGAAAATGATGAAGAAGGAAAAGATATACCAGATGAATTTGCATCTGTTAGTAGCTGTGGTCCACGCGTGAAAGTACCAATAACCAAAGACCACATAAGTGTTCAATACGCATTGATCAATTCATTATCTTCAACTTTATTAGATGACGTTGACTGTTTATTCTTAGGGGCTCATGCAATGTTATCCAATGGTAGATTATATTCAAGAGTGGGTACTGCATTAGTAGCAATGATGTGTCACACAAGAAATATTCCTGTGTTGACATGTTGTGAATCAATCAAATTTTCAGAAAAAGTCCAATTAGATTCCGTTACTACCAATGAATTAGGTGATGCTGAAGATTTAATCCATGGTATAGATTCTATGAAATTATCTTCAAAGAAATCGTTTGCTTTGGAACAATTTTTGAAAGAAACAGCTGAACCTGAAAAGAAAACCCTTGAAAAACCAGCTAGAGGTAAAGGTGATAAAGGAGGAGCAGGACAAGGCGATGAAGATGATGACAAAGAAGGAGAGGATGATTCTTTGGAGAATTGGAAAGACATAGACCATTTGAGTGTGGTGAATATCTTGTATGATTTAACTCCTCCAGAGTATATCAATAAAGTTATCACTGAATTGGGTGCTTTGCCTCCATCTTCGGTTCCGGTTATTTTAAGAGAGTACAAGAATACATAGTAATTGTTTATCTATTACATTTTAATTATATAAATATATTTGTCTATTTATTTAGTTACTTTTGTTTTTCTTAAGTTCGGTAAGAACAACGTTGGATGTTTCCTTAGTGGCGAATTCATCCAATGCTTGAGTGATTATAGGTGTTGAATTGTGCGTGTTGTCGAGATAATCATTCAATTGTTTGGACAACCTAATAAATTGGATTTTAACATTCTCGATAGATTCAACAATCAAACTTTGGTCTTTAAGGAAATTCCATGTATCAACAAGCACCTGTGTATCCACGACTTGATTAGAAGATTCTTCAATTTCAGTCAACACTTTCTTGAATATCTCTGTTGTTTGTAATCTAGATCTCCATGTGTTTTCAATAATCTTGGACTTGAATACCTCTACCAACTGTTCAAATACAAAGTTGAATAATTCTGTATTGATATCAGGGTTGGTGAAGAATGCAACCGATAGGTTTTGTAATACTTTCAACTTGTTTTCTTCCCATTCGATATTTTCCTTGGTGTTTAATTTCTTGGAATCGCCTCCGTCCATATCGTCGTCATCGTCATCATCAGTGGTCTCATAGCTATCGCTTAGTACTTTTTTCATAATCTCAATGTACAATTCAACCACTTCGTCATCCTGGTGGAATGTGTGAATATATTTACCACAAGTCAAAATTGCCTGTTTTTGATAGGTCTTATTTCTCCGTTTAATTTCAACAGTCACAGTCTTGTTGATAGCGTCATAGATATCCTCGTGATGATCAATGTACGACTTTGACATTATTGCAAATGAAACCAAGGAGTCGAATACCAATTCTTTACCATCCCAGGATTTACCCTTGTTGGACTCAATCAAGAGCTGAAGAATTTCATCAATTATAGTGGTTGAAAACTGATTCAAATTGTCAATAACCAAACACAAGTTGGATAATGCTTTAGCTAAAGTTTTCCTGATGGCAAACTCATTAGATTTAAGGTACTTTTTGACCAATTCAATAATCTCAACTAAATACAACTTGATGGCTGAGTTACCACCACTTGTGTTCTCAATCCATTCTCGTTCAAAGTTAGACACAACTTGTTTGTTGGAATCAAATTTACCAATATAGGCAACGGGTAAGAAAGCAGAACTCACCAATTCAAATTTATCACCAGCATACTTAGAAACATTCTCACTTGCCACTGAAGCTAATATTCTTGATCTTTCATCACCAGCTTCAGTACTTTCAAAATACATTTTGGTGATTTTATTGGACAACTTGATTATTGTTTCAACCTTGGAAATACGACAAAGATGTCCACATGCAGCTGCATAACTCGAAGCAATCGTGTCATTTCTATCGTTGATTTGGTTCATGGTAATTAACAATAATTTATCACCATAAGGTTTGATCAATTGTAAATGATGTGTAACCATATTCATGATAACCATGGCCGCGCTAACCTTCGATGGCAACCCGACCCCTTTTTTGATGGATCTCTCCAATCTTGTAATAAAATCAGCCAAGTTGGAATCATCCAATTGGTTCACTAATTTCTCTATAGCATCCATCAATGGAGAATGGCCAACGCTTTTCATTCTCTTGGCATCAATTTCATTATGGTCCACATTATACTTGCTGGCATTCAACACAAGATAGTTAACAACCTCGGGTTCTAAACTGGAAAATAAGTTGATAAAATTTTCAATGAGCTCAGGGACATATTTCTTCATATTTTTGTTGCCTGACTTACATAATTTCATGAGAGTTTCCAATGCAAAGTCTTTCACTTCTTGAGAATCAGACAACAATCCTTTGTTGCCAAGTAAAAATGGAATTAAGAACAGCAACACCGAATCGGTTTTACTAGACTCATCGCCACCACTACCAGTAGTATTCTTCTCTAATATTCTGGTAAACTTGGTGGCTAGTGATTTGGTTAAATTTGTGCCTTCTTTACGAACACTCTCTTTAATATCGTCCATTACTCTGAAACTCATGGTCCAGATCTCATCAAGCTTAGATTGGTATTTGACTAATTCAACCATCTGTAACAAATCATTCAATGCAGCTGTACTTCCCTGACGAGTTCTCCATTCTTTTTTCCCCATACTAGCCAACAATTCCTTTAGGATCTTGTCAAAGTTTGCATCCACTGCTTTCGACGTATCTTTAATCAACGCATTCCAAATATCATTCATAGACTTGGAAACTCCCAAATTTGGATCATAACGGTATCTAAACAATTTAGGAATCAATCTATCTGACAACTGCTGGTTGTTGGCTAATAACTTATCCAAGGATGATTGTGCCAAAATAGATTCCAACCCGAACGCAATACCTTTTCTGGAAGACCACAATGATGAACTCTTAGCTAAAGACATGAACTTATACACCAAACTAGGATCACCAACATCTTGTGCCAAATTCAAAACGTCTTTATATGTTGAAACAGAACCTTCATTAGTTCGTAGCAAGTCGGGTTCAAACAACTGAGTATCATTTTCCACCGTACCTGAAGTGAAAGTAGTGGTGTTTGATTGGGTAAATGATTTCAACAAAGATTTAACCAAAGTCTCTTTCAAATCGAAATCTCCCATTTCATAAACCAACCCTAATCCTCTTGACGCAGATTCTTGAACTAACTCATCTCTGTCTGCCAAAAATCTCATAAAGGTGACATGGATCTCTGAAGCTCTCAGACGAATTGCTTCCAAATGTTTACAATATTGAACAAATGATAATAGCCAAATACACCCAGCTTTCCTTAAAGATGGTTGAGTGTTGTTACAAGCAGCTAAAACTGTCTTCAACAAAATTGCAACTCGAGATGTGTTTGCGGGGATGTACTTGATCGTTTCTCCGGGTATGTCTAATTGTTTACTCAATAGCTTGGAATCCCAACCTGCAGCATCCAAGACAAGAGCTTCACCGGATGTGAAAACATACTCCACTTGCTTTGACACATGAGTGTTATAGATCGCTTGCTCATCAGTGGTCAACTCATCTGAAGATTGCTTTTTATCAGTTAATGTCAAGTATCCAAGAGCCAACACCGAACGTTCGTCGATTTTTTTCACTCTAGTTCGGATAGTCTCCTTGAAACTTTCAACAAATGGTTTTGATTCTGGATTGATTATTGGTCCCAAGGTCCCGAACATAGATAATTGAGAAATGGCATCTAATGCCAAGTAGTAAAAACTTGCATCCAGAAGCATATCTTGAAGTGATTGCAAAATTGACGGCAAGATGCTACTGTTTGCTGAAACCACACCCAACCTATCTCTTAAAGTCAATCTGGCAATCAAATAACTTGCCACACAAACTTTAACTTTAACTTTTGATATTTGATAGGCGCCATTGTTGGACAACGTAGTCAACAAGGAAATCACAACATCGTCAGAATTATTTGAATGACTAGCAATAATACCAATAACTTTACTAATTCGAGATAATGAAATATCATCAAACACGTGGGTCTCTACCAAATCCAACAATACCGAAACTTTCGGAATCAACATTGCAACAGCTGGAGATGAAGCAAAGGAAATTAACCTTGCTAAGATCAATGAATAAGTGGTGTCTAATGCAATCCCTGTAGAGTTGGTGAACTGACCCACCAATGCGTCAATACAAATACTTAATAGCTTGAATATTGCTTCTTGAAGATCGTCATCTTTCATTTTCTCAACAACCAAGCTTCTCACAGTATCATTCATTTCAACTGCTTTCTCTAATCTAATTGACCAATCTTGATCAGGAATAATGACAGTGTCTTTACCGTTGATAGCTTCCATTACTATCACTTGCTCTGCAAATTCAATTGCCTTTGGAAGTGCGTGGTATATCGCCGGTTGTTGTTGTTGTGCCACCAGGGTTTGTGAGTCTTCTATTTCCAGGTAGAGTCTATCAACAAACGCTTTGAAAGATGGGAACTCAACCGATGACTCGTTTCCTAACAAATACGCAGTCGAAACATAATCCGTGGTGTTGCTAACCTGGTTTATATTAAACCAATAAGGATGTAACCCATTCAAGGCTTCTTCAATAGTATGAGGTGCGTTATTCTTAGAAGTACCCAATATGGACAAATATCTAGCTTCTGGGTCTGCAAATGGATAAGCAGAATTTACATATTTGATGGCAATGTATTTTGCAGCATCATTGTTGACGTGCTTTCTAACAAAACTTTTCAATGATAATTTCATGTCTCCAGATAATCCTGCTAAATGTACTGTCAATCCGGAAAGAGCATTTTGAATGGATGCGATTAATTCCGGAGTTTGGGAACTACCAGCTAACGAATCAAACAAAAACTCCATGAATGACCAATCATTGTAGAATATTTTAGGATAATTCTTCAAAATTTCACCCAAAGCTTCGTATTTGGATTGGACATCATTAATCTTATTCAGGTAATTCGTTCCTGCTGAGATCTCAATACTAGGCCATCCTTCAGCCAATATGCTATTTCTTAACTGATGAGCAATATCCTCGTTGAATTTTTCCAAGTCCGTGTCACTACCCAATCCAGAAGCGGTTTTGCCAAGTTTCCTAATGAATTGTATAGCTAACAGTCTTAATCTGGTGTAGTCGGAATTAAGGGCAACAGTGGCAATTTTGTCTTGTGACTGGACATTATTACTTTTAATCAAAACTGGTAAGATTTTGCATTGAAGATTGGAATCCACAGGAGGAGCATCTCCACCAAGGAATAGTGATGTGATATAATCAATGAACGAAATGTCTCCATAAACTGTCACGTTGTCCAAATCGGCTCCCAATTTCTTAAATGCAATCTCTGATGATTCGTTGATTGACGAAGAAGGATCAGCGGACGATATCAACAAGGGCAAAGCTAATTGTTCAGATGAAAACCCTGCTTTTAAAAACTCAAGCAAACTCTGTTTCACTTTGAAAATATCATCTCTTGTTTTGTACGTAACCCCAGCCTCTGAGTTGAAAAAAGTATTGTCTTGAAGACTCATACCAGGGGTTGCCCTATTGTTAGCCTCAGGTAATAACATAAAAAACTTACTGATAACCAAACTCAAATATTGTTCATCAATTGGGTGCTTATCAAGCCCCAAGAATGTTCTCATATTATCGAAATCTGGTGTTCCCTTCATGGGTGATTTCCAATTCGCCAACAACTTACACAAGATATTAAACATTCGAGAAGAAATACCTCTTGGGTAGCTATGAATTCCTTCAATTACACTAGGGATCAAGTTTTTCTTTTCTTCTTCATTCAATCGATCAACACCTCTGGATATGAACAATGTAGAATAAAGTCTGATGGACGAAGAGTCTCCAGTGACGTTGGGTGCCTTTACTTGTTGAAGAAGACTTTCAACGGGGAGTTTAATTGATCTTGCTGCGGTTATTCTAGGGATAACATGTTGGATAATTTTAAGAACTGCTTGTCTCACTGCAGCATGGGGACTGGCTAATTTCAATAAAACTGGTGCAAGATACAACTTTAAGGCATTTTCGAATTGTTTATCATCTTCTGCTAATGCAATTCGAAGCTCCACCTTGTTGACCAACGATAATTCTTGGTCTGACATCGTGGTAGAATTGTTTTGCAAGATTGTGAAATAATTTTAGAGATCTAGACAGCCAAAGTTTTTCAAATGTCTAAGAAATATTTGGTGGCGCACAACAGAGATAAAATATATATACAAGTAAAAATACAGAGGAAAAGGAAAACGCCACCGCGGGTGTACGTCAGTCAATGGAATGTTTAATCGCCTACAATTGTAAAATTAAATTAAAGTTCATTTGGGGGATCTTTTCAATAGTTTCCTCCCAATCGTAGTATTAATAAAGATCTAGATAATATTAAACTATACAAATAACACTTGTTGTAGCTTAAAAACCACCTCTCAATCTCAAAACCAAATGCAAGGTTGATTCTTTTTGGATGTTGTAGTCAGATAAAGTTCTACCATCTTCTAATTGTTTACCAGCGAAGATCAATCTTTGTTGATCTGGTGGAATACCTTCTTTGTCTTGGATTTTAGATTTGACGTTGTCAATGGTGTCGGAGGATTCGACTTCCAAAGTGATAGTTTTACCAGTCAAAGTTTTAACGAAAATTTGCATACCACCTCTCAATCTCAAAACCAAGTGCAAAGTGGATTCTTTTTGGATGTTGTAATCAGACAAAGTTCTACCGTCTTCTAATTGTTTACCAGCGAAGATCAATCTTTGTTGGTCTGGTGGAATACCTTCTTTGTCTTGGATTTTGGATTTGACATTGTCAATGGTGTCGGAGGATTCGACTTCCAAAGTGATAGTCTTACCAGTCAAAGTTTTAACAAAGATTTGCATACCACCTCTCAATCTCAAAACCAAGTGCAAAGTGGATTCTTTTTGGATGTTGTAATCAGACAAAGTTCTACCGTCTTCTAATTGTTTACCGGCAAAAATCAATCTTTGTTGGTCTGGTGGAATACCTTCTTTGTCTTGGATTTTGGATTTGACATTGTCAATGGTGTCGGAGGATTCAACTTCTAAGGTAATGGTTTTACCAGTCAAAGTTTTAACAAAGATTTGCATACCACCTCTCAATCTCAAAACCAAGTGCAAAGTGGATTCTTTTTGGATGTTGTAGTCAGATAAAGTTCTACCGTCTTCTAATTGTTTACCGGCGAAAATCAATCTTTGTTGATCTGGTGGAATACCTTCTTTGTCTTGGATTTTAGATTTGACATTGTCAATGGTGTCGGAGGATTCGACTTCCAAAGTGATAGTCTTACCAGTTAAAGTTTTAACGAAAATTTGCATTGTGATATGTGGATTATTAAGCTTGTTTTTATAAAAGTGTTGATAGAAGAAGGGAAAGAAAAGAAGAAAGAAAGAAAAAGTTAAATTAAAAAAAATGCTGACTAAGGAGTGTTGCCACTATTTATATATCGTTGGACGATTCTCTATCGCCTGTTTACAAACGTACACGACTAGATAAAAAAAAAAGAAATTTAAATTTTTTTAGTTAGTTTGTTGTTTTGAGCGATTTAATTCCCACCAACAATCGCATTAACAACCACTACAGTTACCAGTTTAAGATATTGATATTTACTAATGATGTGAAAATTTTTCACCTTTTAAACGATGCCTTAAAGAATGACCTGGTAAAATAAATTAAGAGCATCATTACCGTTGTCAACTAAGGCGGTATGTGTTAGTGAGAGTGGTTATATCCGTATGGGTTTATAGTCTCTCCGAACTCGACGAGGTCAGCCACTCCCTAATCGTAATGCGCAAGTAAGCAAGCAAAACAAAGACGAAACAAAAAAAAAATAAAACTCAATAATAGGGGTAAAGAGTAGAACACAATAATAATAATAATAAAATGATGAGTAACCTGTATCACGTGCGATAGTGAGGCACGGAAGAAAAAGAGAAGAGGCAGAAAAAAAAAAGAAATTTTTACACAAGCACAAGTCCAAATGTAAAATAAATTAAAATAAAATAAAATAAAATCCTAGAATGTCCGAATTAAATGGATTAAGAAAGAATAAATAAATAATACTATATACATATCTATACACAACCGTCGAAATGAAATAGGAAATAGCGTCTCATTAAAGTAATTAAAAGTGATCATGAAAGTAATAATTGTAACGTCACGAAATAGCAAAAAAATGGCAAAATTAAAATATTAAAATATCGGAGATAACTGATGCGGATTACTCACATTCGAAGTAGTGGTTTGGCTATGTTTAAGTGGAGGGGAAGATGATGTGAAGCCAGGAGATGGTGTTCCCTTCAGTGAATGACTAGTAAGAGTGTAATTCGAGTCATCGTCTCTATCGTCGTTATAGTGTTCGTGAATAGATTTCAATCTCAATATTGGTGGTGTGGTAGGACGAATACGTGGGGAAGAAGACA
The DNA here is from genome assembly GCA_030557055.1 of Candida tetrigidarum. Lineage (NCBI taxonomy): Eukaryota > Fungi > Ascomycota > Pichiomycetes > Serinales > Debaryomycetaceae > Candida > Candida tetrigidarum. The sequence goes on from JAKTVF010000160.1 coordinate 14,174, forward strand.
TTTCGCGTGGCAGCTGGTCGTGCAGTACCTGTTCGACTTGCAACAAATCGACTCCATCCAAACTTGTTCTTTTCAAGCCAGGTACCAACATGTCTGATCTATACTTGTGAATGTTGACTCTATAATTGCTTAAATTCTGGGGAACTTCTAACAAGGAAATGATTTTGTGAATTTTGTGTCTGATGGAATCTTTATACTTTGATGGATATGGTATCTGCAAGAGTGGCGTGATTAATGTTGGGTATTCTTTGAGTAGCCATTCAATAAACTGAACAGATCCGTTTTGCAAAATGTATAATATCACCGTTAAGGTTTTCAATAAACTGAGGTATGTTTTGTCGTCCAAGACTTGTTTCTGGCGGGTCAGGGATGGTAATACGCCTGATATCGTGTTGGACCTTTTGGGGGCACCATGGTGGGGCTTGTTGGGTACCATAGATGAGTTTGATCTTTTGACGGAACCCATGGTGTTGTAAGATTGCAACACGGGTTTTATGCGCTTGGAAATGACGGATATTATTATTGACAAATGTTTCTTATTGAACGTTAGTCTGGCGATTTCTGTAAGTTCATGGTTGTATGGTCCCAAGGAATCCTGGTTGGTAGCAGATTTGATTTTGGACTCTGTTGATGATGTTAGGTTCTTTATCGCCTGAAACATGGTTTTATCAAAAAGTTATAGTAAAGTATAAATAGTAGTAATAATAATAATAATTGGTTATAATGACAGTAAAAAAAAGAAGAAGCTTCTAAATAATAACACAAATTTACGAATATTATATTGTGACTTGAGTTGATGAGGTGAGGACGTAAGAAAACAAAATATATTTAAAACAAACAAATGACGAGTATCTTGTTGAATATATATATTGTGAATAGAATTAAGGGATAAGTGAAAAATTTATAATAAAAGAACAATTTAAAAATAAAATAAAATAAAAAAAAGAACAACAAACAAGTGAAATAAACGAAGTTTTATTGTAGAAATAAACGTGAATAAAGAAATGATGGAAATGCAAAAACTATAATTGTTTAGTAAAACATGATTGAAAAAAAAAAAAAAAGAAATCTACTCAACCGACAAAGCAAATTCTTCTCATTTTAGTTTTTTCTATAGCCGGTACACTCGGAATAACAATGCATGCAGGATATATAGCTCAGTCACGCACTCGTCAAGCGATTATATAACTCACAAAATGTATGACATCCGGTGATAATGACACACCTCGTATGTTGGGTAATATATATGTATATATGTGCTCACTTTTGGCTTAATAGCCGAGGGGGATATGTTAAACAATGGATGGTAAATACTAAAATTACGTGGGAGTTAATTTGAGAGCACTATTAAAGAAAAAAGATGTTCTCTTTAATCAGCTGTTATTCAGGTATGATGGGTTGAACAGTATCCAAGGAGAACTTGGGTTATACCCCCTATTATTGGATACGATATTTTGGGTTGCTTGATAAACTGGACAATGACGTTCCGTATGCCTAGATAACGTAAATGTGCTCCTTAATAGTGTGAGCACGGGATAGAGAGAAAGAGAGAGAGAAATAGGGTGAGTACGGAGCTAACCGGCGAAAGCAAAAAATTTTAGGACCGAATTCATGTAATCGAGGTTGTTTTTTTTGCTTTGTTTTTTTTTTTTGGGTAAAAGAACAAATTACCCCGACTTGGATGGACATTACCCAATTGTACTGCATGTGTCAATCGCTTCTTCTTGATTACCTTTTTGTTCTGTTATTAGTTCCTGATAAGAAGATTTTCCATACATAAAAAAAAAAGGTTAATAACAAAACGGAGTTTTTCAAACTCTTGGAGAATCAGAATATTTGTATGTGCTTATTCTTGTCAATCACACACGTCCTCCTATTTCAGCTAATGTCGTGTGTACCAAAAAAAAATTCATTGCCAACAAAACAGACATAGTACACGATCCCTCTCTCTTTCTAAGCCATCCCTTGGAGTATTAGTTCTTTAGTAATATGCCCAATGATTTTAGTTAATAGCAATCCATTCCTGAAACACACTCTGCCACTTCTGTGGAATTTGTAAATACAACATACATTTGTTGTGGCAATCAGACTGCATAAAGGAAAATTGTAAATTTTTTTTTTTTTTTGTGTTTTTTTAGTAATAATGTTAAACGCACCGATGGGTAGGTGGTAGTACGAGCGTTAGCCTATTTTTGGTCAAAGACAGTGGGAAAAAAAAAAGAAAAAAAAAAACTTCTCATAGGAGGACAAATAAAATATACAATTAAAAAAAAAAAAAAAAAAATCTTCTGACGATTTTTTACCAAGTTTACTTTACTTTACTTCACTACTCTCAAAAAAGTCTTCACTCCCACTCGTAACAAAACATCTCATCCCCTTAGTTGCCTCATTCTTGTCCCCGACTTGTTTCAGTCCATTCCAGAATATACCCCCCTTTCCTCAAGAGAAACAGCAGCTCATTCTTCTTTAAATGTTTGACTACTCAGAAAAGGATTCGTCAACATCAACTTCACGATCCCCAAGTGTCTCAGCAGCTGTCACACCAAACACTATTGAAGAAGAAGCGGATCTGTCCAAATCATCCAAGCCGCCGCCGTCTTCTTCAAGTTCTTCTTCCCCAGATGATTATAAACCTTCATTCAATTATGATTTAGAAATTTTCAATTTATGTAAAGAACTCCTTAACACAAGAAATCATCATGGTTTGGCGTTGATTGCACGTCAAAAGGGTATCCCACCATTTCTTAGGTTTAAAGTATGGCCTATCTTATTGAAGACGCACCCATTTGTCATAAATCCATTTATACAACCAGATCAAGATTTGATGAAAGAATCTGGCAGTTCAAGTTCGTCGTCCGCTTCGTCATCTTCAAGCACCACTAACAGTCCTATCAATAGCGGAAGATCAAGCGTAGCAGATGGATTAGTAAGTGACCACGGTCATGGTAATGAACATGGACATGAAGAAAAACTGCAACAACCAAAACAAGAACAACAAGAACAACAAGAGCCAAGTGATTCGCATGAAAATATCAAACGTAAGATAAAACGTGATCTCAGTAAATATATCCAAAGACTCAAATATTCTCAATCCAAATATACTGTTGGGGAATTGGAACATCAAATACTATCAATTTTGGAAGATTCGATATTGAAATTTACTTTGAAATGGGGTAAGATTATCAAATATGATCTGTCGTTAACGTGGATTGCTTTGAACTTGGCCGAATGGTTCCCACCAATTCCAAAAACCCCTTGGGTTTTGGTTGGTAAAGATTATGCCAATCCCGATTCCTCGTTGATTTCTAATGTGATGGATGATTATTCTAATTATATTGACAACATCCCAGACTTGAAGAACTATCTTGAGAACTTGATCTATAACGATGAAAAAGTGTCCAGTATGTCGTTCAGAGAAGTGTATGAGAGATTGGTATTGGTATTGTTGCATTGTCCTGAACCTGAATCAAGAAAGAAGAAATCAGAGTCATCTGATCAAGAACAACTGCAGCTCCAACCTGTGAAAGTTGATAAAACTAAATTGCCTAGAACAGGAGGTACTATTGAAGAGAGGGTATCTTATTTTATTTATTGCTTGCGTAAATTATTACCTGAATTGTCTCAATATTTCCATGAAGAACAAATATTGACCAAATTTGGGTGTCTAGATGACGAATGGTTAATCTGGTGGTTGAAATTTTGTGGTACAAAAGTTTGGTCAAAGTACGATAGAGGTAGAATTTGGGATTTCATGATGGGTTGGAGATTGAAAAACCCTAAAAAAGATTTCAACTATTACTATGAAAAGTTGAACTATATGAATAGAAACACGTTGGAAAAGTTGGGTCCTGACATTTTCTGGTCGGTTGGTCCAGAAGACAATAATAATGTGGAGAAACTTGAAACTGACTATAGCTTATCTGGAGAGAAAAAGACCAGTTCTTTCAAAGATTTGGTTAACGATTTACACAATGACTTGCATATATCCAAGGAAGTCTCGACATCAACAAATATAGTAGCTGATAAGCACCCATCAAGCATGGATTCCAGTCCAAATTTTTCAATTCCTTTTTCTAGAGTTGACCCTCATATTGCATTGATTTTCATATCGTTATCATTGTTGAAATCCAAAGAAAATATCTTGGTAGAATTAGATCAACATGAAATACGGCAATACTTGTCAAAATTGCCTACAAAGTCATATAAGTATAAACTGAAAAAGAAAAATAAGAACCTGAACCTGAACCACAACCAAACACAAACACAAACACAAGGTCAAGGTCAAAAGAGGTTCAGTTCTTCATCGAACTCATCATCCAATTCCACATCACCTTTGGTTCTGCCAGAAAATTCACACAATGGTGTTGATGACCCGTTACTATTACCCACAAATAGAATAATTATTAGTAATGATTCTAATGTCGATCACAAACATAAGGTGAACTTCATAGATAATATTATTATAGAAAGTGGTGAATTATGGAGAAAATGGTTATGGCTGGAAATGATTGATGATAATTGATGAAAATTGATGAAAATTGTATATACTGTATATATTATTATGTTTGTATGTAGAGATAGAGAGAATGACTTTGTATTAACGATGATAAATGATATTATTTTAAGAAGAAAAAGAAATAGCCTTAAGGTTTTGTTTATCTGTATGAGAAAATTTTCTATGAGCAAAAAAAAAAAAAAATTATGAGATGAGAAGATACTGATAATTTAGAGGATTATTCATCAACAATATTAAACATGTCAGATAAAGAAGAACAAATAGTCACGGAAGTTACTTCCGATATAGAAGAAACCCCAAAGAAGGTTAAAAAGGAAAAGAAAGTGAAAAAGGAGAAGAAGGAGAAGAAAGACAAGAAACGTAAACGTAGCGACGATGATGATGATGAAGATGAAGATGAGGAAGATGACGAAATAGAAATCGATTTAAATGCTCAAATTCCATTATCTAAAAAACAACAACGTCAATTAAAAAAGGGTAAATTAGATTTAGTTAAATTATCCAAAAAACATCCTGCTCCTAAACCAGAAAATGCACCTGAAGAACCAGAGAAAGAATCTTCTAAAAGATCTCAATTTGGAGTGTGGATTGGGAACTTATCATTTGATACAACCAAAGAAGATTTAATTCGATTCATAACTAATAAAACCAATGATTTAGAAACTATCAAAGTTGAAAGTGATGATATTTCAAGAGTGAACATTCCTAAGAAAGGTAATCTGATTAAAGGGTTTGCTTATGTTGATTTACCAAGTATAGATCATGTTAATTCCGTCGTTTCATTATCGGAACAAATCTTAAATGGTAGAAAATTACTTATCAAAAACGCCAATTCATTTGAAGGACGTCCTGAGAAATCTGCGTCTACTTCTTCAGATACACCTACAGAATCGAAAAATCCACCAAGTAGGATATTGTTCGTGGGGAATTTATCATTCGATACAACTGAAGATAATTTAGAAGAACATTTTAGACATTGTGGAGATATAACCAGAATTAGAATGGCTACTTTCCAAGATACTGGTAAATGTAAAGGGTTTGCCTTTATTGATTTTAAAAATGAAGAAGGTGCTACCAATGCTTTGACTTCTAAATTAACTAAAACTTTTATTAATAGAAAATTAAGAATGGAATATGGTGAAGATAGATCTGCCAAAAGACCAAAACGATTAAATAATGATAATAGAAGTTTCAACAATAATGATAGTAATGGTGGTAATGACGATGGTGGATATGGGCGTGGAGAACAACAATATGAGCAAAGACAGCCAAGAGAAGAAAGACAACCAAGAGAACAGAGACAATTTGATAATTATGATAATGGTGAATCAAGAAAGAGACAATATCGTGAAAGAGAAACCGATTATTCTGCTCAATCCAATAAACGTATGAAGTCTTCGGTTGCTTTAGCTTCTGCTCAAAGAGCAAGTGCTGCAATTGTTCCATCTGCTGGTAAAAAGATCAAATTCGATTAGAATAGAAAAAAAATATAGTAATAGATTCAAAAGAATATAATACCTATACAATAAAATAAAATAAAATAAACAATAATATAATTCTTAGACAGAATAATTGATAATAAAAACAAAATATCAACGATAATAAAAAAAATAAAAATAAAAATAAAACAATAATTAAGGAATTAATTAATTAGAAAACACTTTTCAAACTTTTTTTTTCAATGATTGAATCTTTCTAAAAGATGAACTTTGTCTTCCAAAGTCTTGTGAGTGTTATAATCATCAGAACTAACTTCAAAGTAATTTGGATCGTGCTTGTTCGCTTCAAATTCACTGTCAGAGATAATTTCATAAACTGACTGAAGTTCATACGATTCATCATCGCCAACAACGTCTCTTGCAGCTTCACCAGTTGGTTTTTCTTTAAGATCATTGGCATTAATTCCACCAACTGTTTTAATGTCTTTAGAAACAACAGCGTCTTTCTCAGCATCCAAAGCAGTAATTCCACCAGTTGGGAGTTTATCATCTTTGGCAACAACCTTGTTTTCACCACCATTTGGTTTGGCTGCATCTTTAGAAACAACATTACCAGCCTTCACGTTTTCTTTAGATTTCTCTTTAGATGGTGATGGTGATTTCTCTTTACCAGATACGGATGATGAACTAAATTTTCTACCCCAACCTTTGAACTTATCAGTAAGACTGCTTGATCTTTGCTTGGACTCAGCAGCAGGAGCTGAAGTAGATGTTCCTGCGGCAGCTACATTAGCAGCCTTTTCTGCGGCAGCTTTGTCAGATGAAGGTTTCTCAGCAGCAATAGCTTTGTCAACTGCGGCGTCTGATTCTGCAGTTACGGCAGCCTTTTGTGCAGCATCTTGAGATGTAGTTGGCAAGCTAATATCTTTGCTAACGTGTGGTGCATTTACACCAGTGCTAGCTGCACCTGTACCTGCAGCACCAGTGGCACCAGTTGCTGTATTCGAGACACCGGAAACGGCACTTTTACCTGCACTACCAGCAGCTCCTAACCCAGCACCAACACCAGCAGCTGTACCTGCCAAGAGTCCACCAACAACACCACCAACGGCGGCAGCACCTGTGTGCCCACTACCACCACTCTTCGTCTTATTCTCTCCACCAACTTCTTGCGGTTCAACCGCATTCACCATGCTCTTTGTTTTAGGAACAGGGATGGCTCCAGATTTATTACTATCATTGCTAATCCCTAAAAAAGAACTCTCGGTTGGCTTTTGCGGCGGCGGCATATCATACTGGATTCTATGAGCTAATTTTTCAACTTCCAATTCTCTTTCTCTGATCAAGTTCTTGACTTCTTCCAATTTAGGATCCTTAACTTGCTCAACGGCTAATCTGGCTTTTTCTTCTCTCAATTCACGGATCTTCTTCAAGTTTGCAACTTCTTCTTCTAATCTTTGCTTTTGCAAGTTTTCGAAAGCTAATCTTTCTTCATACAATTTGACTTTAGCTTCGTGTTCGTCTTGCAATTTCTTGATTTGATCCAATTTGTCTTGAGCAATTTGTTCAGCTTCTCTTCTTTCCAACTCAGCAGCTCTTTCTTTTTCAGCTTTCAATTGCTCAATATCTCTCAATAATCTCTCTTGTTCTTCAGCTTCTTTAGCCTTACGTTCATTATGAATACGTTCCTCTTCTAATCTTTCTTGTTCAAATTTCTTTTGATCAGCTTCTCTGTCGGTAATAGCTTGTGAAACCTTGTAGTCGAGATCTTTCTTTCTTTGTTCAAGAGCTTCAGCTTCTTCTCTCTCAGCTCTGGCCTTGTCTTCTTCAACTTGTTTGATCTTTCTTTCCTTTTCTTCTTCGGCTTCCTTGAGTTTTCTTTCCTTTTCTTCAGCTTCTTGCTTGAGTTTTCTTTCTCTTTCTTCGGCTTCTTCCTTCTCTTGTCTTTCACGTTCTTCCTTCAATCTCTGTCTTTCTAATTCTTCCAAGTGTTTTCTGGTTTCAAACTCTTCGGTAGCTTCCAATCTCTTACGTTCGTGTTCTCTGGCAGTTTGTTCGGCCAAGTCACGTTTTTCTTGTAACCAAGAGCTATGAGTATCCTTAGCTTGAGCGAGTCTCTTGCCTCTTTCTTCTTTATCAGAATGTAAAGAAGCTAATTTGGCACCATAAGCAGCAACTGCACCGGATAAAACACCAATTTCAGTCAGTAAACCAGTGTGTCTCTCACGCTTAGAAGAAAGATCTTTACGAATAGAAGTCAAGTTACCGTCTAATTCATCTTTCTTTGACAAGTTGAGATCAATGGCGTCTTGGTGAGTCTTGTGTTTGCCCTTCAAGTCATCCAACTTTTCGGTTTCACCGTTTAATTGAGCAGTCAATTGTTCAATTTTATCAGCCAATTCGGAATTTTTGTCTTCCAATACGGTCTTTTTCTCTCTCAATTCCTCAATTTCTTGAGTGGCTTTATCTTGACCGGTTTTGGCATCTTCCAATTGTTGCTTCTTAGTGGCCAACAATTCTTCGTGGTTCTTTTCAAGGGTTTCCTTGTCGGTACCGTGTTGTTCAATGGCTTTGGTTTCACGTTCCTCAAATTCTTTGTTGGCAGTGTCAATTTCACCTCTGGTGGTCTTTTCGAATTCTGCAGCAGTATTTTTGGATTTTTGGATTTGACCACCAATGTTACCTAATTTGACATCGATGTCTTTGTTGAATTTTTCCTTCTTCTTACCAATCTTTCCCAAGTATTTTTCAAATTGGGATTGCAATTTACCTTCATGTTTCTTGACTTTTTCGGAAACTTGTTGTTGTCTCTTGATTTCGTCTTCTTGTCTGGATTTGGAAACAGAATCATTAATGTTGGTAAGAACTGGTGCAACTCTCTTGGCAGCAATGTCTAACAATTGTTGTTGGGTCATTCTCAAACCAGAACCCAATTCAACAACTTTGTTTGGGTCTTCAATCTTGTTGGCAACGGAACCGACACCAATGGCATTTAATTCGGTATAATGTTTCAAGATTGCTGGCTTATCCTTGAACTTCTCCAAGGTTTCCCTGTTTGGCAAGTCAACTGGTTCGTATTTAGTCTTGACAGGTTGGTCAACCAATTCAATTGGGGTCTCTTTGACTTGTTGCTCAATGTTATCATCATGACCATTGGTTTGAGCTTCACCAGTAACAACGTCTTTTTTACCTTCAATGGGAGCACCATCAGCAATAAGTTTTTCTTTGGCAGCATCATCAAGAGTTTCACGTTCGGCATTGGCTTCAGCTGCAGCATCGCCGTCGACTTCTTCAACATCTTCAACTTCTTCGTCGACTTCTGCTTCCTCGTTTTCAATCTCATCGTCAACTTCCGTGACTTCCTTGGTTTCAGCTGCTTCAGCTGCTTCAGCTGCATCACCTTCAACTTCTGGTTCTTTGGTTGCAGATACAGCAGTTCCTTCTGTTTTCTTTTCTTCCTTCTTGTCTGAGGCAGAAGCAGAAGCAGCAGCAGCTTTTTCTTGCTCTTTCTTCTTTTTGGCTTCAGCTTCTAAAGTTGGGTGATAGGAATATTTAACTGGGACTTTGATATTGTCAATTTTGTTTGAATCTCTGAATTGTTGGTACAAATTGACCTTCTTCTTTGCCTTTGGGTCGGATTCATCTGCTTGGCTTCTAAATGGAGATACCCAAGTACTTCCGGATGCCAATTTCTTTAACAGGTACTTGGAATCAGTAGTAGCTGGATCCTTGACTTCAGACATTTTCTCTTTTTATGTGTATGTATTTAGTTATATCTGATATTACCACAATGATAAATGATTGGTCAATTGATGGTGGTCAAGAAAATGGTTCCTAATATATAAAAAAAATGATTAAAAATAAACCGAATAAAAACAAAAAATACAAAAAAATATATCAAAAAGAATAAATAGCAAGCTAAGGGAAGGGGAATATGAAATTTGTGGTTGTCGAGATTTTTGCCTATCCAAGAAAACAATTGGTACAAAGTGCACGCCTCAAAGAGAAAAATGTAAATAATGCAATAGAAAAATAGAACAAAAGAAAAAAAAATGGGGAGGAAGGGAAGGAGGGGGGTGAGAGAAAGAAAGAAAAACACAAATGATAAGGAAAACAAGCAAAAAAAAAAAAGATGATGTTATTATTACAATTATTGGGCTGCAATTATGTAAACTTAATTTGACCAAATAGTTATCTCTCTAATATCTATGATGTTTGAAATGGGATATTAGTCTTTCAACTTGTACTTACAGCTTACAGCTTTCATCCCTCACCCTGTGGGTAATACTTTCTGGAATTGTTGTTTACTGTGGTTGTAAATTAATTTTTAGTTATAAATTACAAATTTCAAAAAATATAAAAAAAATTTAAATTGATTGTTTTGATTTTTGTCTTATTTTGTCTTTTTGAGTTTTTTTTTTTTTCTTTCGATGGGCACAAAGTATATTTTTACAGTGGGCTGGATATGGTGCAATGCGACTAGCCATGTCCCACACCGTGGACTTGTTCTTTTTGTATTGTTTCTTTCTACCGCAACTGAAATTTCCACACCTTACTGAATTATGGATATATCGGAATATATTAAGCTGTCATTATAAGAGCTAATAATCCTGCTCCAATCCTTTTTTTTTCATTCTTCTCTATGGGTGCCGCGCTATTTTCCCAATTCTTATGTCTCATTGAGAACTTCTAGAAAATAAAACCTTATAAATAATAAAGAACGAAAGATTTAAACTTCTATTTTTTTTATTTTCAATTCTACATTATTTTACATGTAAATGATTACGTCAGTACAATATTGTACCTCTGATGATTCGTTGACCAGGAATTGTTGATGGTTATTTGACGGGAATATCCGGTGTCACGTGACATAGTTGCAAGTATATGTTATTATTCTTTAATTAAGTGCGCATCAAGAATAAATCAAGTCATCATTGTGTTACATTTTTTTGCTGAAGATTTTGAACAAATTTTCAACTAAAATTAATCATCACATTTCTTATATGAACCATCTTGCAATTTTCTTTGATCTAAATCATGAATCGTATATGGTTGAACTATAGAGATGGTATTTGGTTTTTTGCAATTATTTCTCTATTGCCTGTGTACCCTCGTAACCCCGAAATTCTCGGTTCTCCTATTTTGGGAATTCGGTGGAACAGTATTTTTTTTTTTGATGGGTATTGATTCTTTGTACCATAATGGATGACTTCAAAAACTCCCCTCCACATTTTAAGTAAATTAAATTAAAAAAAAAATAATACCATGACGTAAGAAACAAAATGAGGAGCAGTAAACAATGAGCCATGATGTCGACACACTCGTGAGTGATACTGAAAAATAAATAAATTAAAAAAAATCAGATTACGACTGACCTATCTGCAAAGGCGATAATGCCTTAGATCGGTCCTTGATTTTCTGTATCAAGGAGAAAAAAAATAAAAAGAGTAATAATTGGTACGGCGAATTGACTTGAAATTTGAGGCTTCTTTTTTTTTTTTTTTTTTCTTCTATCATTAATATTATCATTGCTGTTTTAATTTGCAGACAGTAGATAACAAAGAGTCCAGAACTATTTGTTGGTTTCATTGGAAACTAAAGTTTACGTATTTCAAGTACAAACCTTTTCTTTTGTTGTTTTCTTTTTTGCAGTAAGGAGTGACACTAACAAAGAAATAATAAATAATAATAAAAAAATTCATATCGCCTGGTATGGGTTCACTTTCTTTTACGGTTGTGCGGATAAGACTCGCCTCACTCATAACCTTTGCTCCTCATTACAAGGAAAGTTTTGACCGTAAGGACTGTAACTAGAACAATCGATCAAACCACCCCCCCCTCTCTTCCCCTATTACAGTAAATCCTAATCGGAACTTATTCGCATATGTAAGAAAAACAAATCTGAATTAAAAAAAAGGGTGTGGGCATCCGATTACTTCCCAAACTTTCCGTAATAGTTTTTTTTTTTTTTCTCTCTCATTATTATTATTAGTAGTAGTATTATTATTTTAGTTTGCCTTATACAGGACCTGAAAACTATGCGATCCAGTTACGAAAAAGATTTTTGTTAACCCAATAGTGAAATATATATAATAATAAGCCTGAAATTATTTTTGGGTTCTTCTTCTTCTTCTACTTTTTTTTTCTTAATTATTATTCTGTGCTACGTCAACCCATCTCCTACATATACCCAACATAACTAATCATTTTTATTTTAACTCTGGTGATAAATACCATAAAAAAGAAACTAAATTTCTCAGTTTACAATCTACTCTTCATTGATTCACCCACTTTTTTTTTTTTTTTTTTTATTACCTGCCCCAAAACCCCCCCACACATACATATTTATACACACACATTCTACTTTTTTAAAAAAAATAAATTAAAAAAAAAAAAAAAAAAAAAAAAAAAAAAAAAAA
>JAKTVF010000161.1:0-26345 GCA_030557055.1 Candida tetrigidarum
TATTCACGGTAATAAGATATAAGGAGGTTTGCTGCATATCAAGACAAAAAAAAAAGAACCAACAGAAGCTTGAAATTCGTTGAATTAATTTGAAGATCACCCACCCACAAATATACAGTTATACCAAAACAATTACTGCCGGTTCGGTCCTTTAAGCCGGTGATTCGTGTTTTGTGTATTTGGAACAACTTTCAGTTCTGTTGCTTGTTCTATTTCACCCTCACCCACTTTCTCTCACTTTTCCCCTCCCCCACACCACCACCATCATTTATTAAATTACCGAGGGGATACACAGAGAGAAAGAGAACAGGGAAGTGGAGAAACTAGACTTCTTTTCTTTTTTTAGTATTACATACAATACGTGTTTATTAATATCAAAGGGAATTTTATGTATCTAGTGATTAAATGTAGAACTAAAATATTAAATTAAATACATCTAGTAAAAAATTTTCTGTTTGGCTTTATGGGAGAGGAGGAGTGTTGGGGTTTTGAAAGTTTTTAAATATGCATAATGGAATAAAATTCCTTCACTTGCTTACGTGGTTGAAAAAAAAAAAATAGTGAGAAACTTCTTGTTCTTCTTCTTTACATGTGAGTGAATAAAAATAAATAAACTAAATATAAAAATACAAAAAGGGAAAATCACTTTTTATTTGGTGGGGGGTTATGTATCTTTTTACACCTAAACATATTACACACTACATATAACATACCCTATACCTTTATATTTGCTTTCCAGCTTTCTAAAAATTAAGACATATTATATAAAGCACTTACCCTGTCTCTATTCAGGCTTAACTTGGTGTTTTTTTCACGTGTATTGGGTTAAATTATCATTCAGGAAATCCTATTTTTCATACACTCTGTTTGTGATTGTACCAGTTTTGGGGGAACACCCCCCATCGTATATCTTGTAATACTAGAAAATTGATCGACAGACGAGCCGAAACCGCTCGAGTTTTTTTGTATTTTCTTCTTTCTACTACTACGGCCCAAAAACGTTATTTTAACTTTTTCTTTTTTTATTACTTTTTTTGGTATTTGACTTTTGACGAAAACTCAATAGCAACTACAGCAATAATATTAACAATAAAGTTATAATAATGATCATAGAATTAAATAATAATAAAAGGTTAATCTATAGTGTAGTAAATCCTGAAATTATCGGCATGTCATGTAATGTATGAATACTGAAATTTCTTTGGGCACCAACTCCAACAACTCCAACAGCAAGAATAACAGCAAAAAGCAACAACAAAAACCACAACAGAATGTACAATGTATCATGCCTGAGACATCCCTGAAACGTTTGGCTTAGCCACAAAAATAAAGGTGAGACACTCACAGCAATTCAAAACATGAAAATCATGGTTATATCCTCAAATGTACAACTTACATGACATGAATCAAAATAAAAATAAAATGACAAGTCGTAACTGCGCCTGGTGATCAAATTTTAGTTGAGACAAACATGTATGTATGAATATGTAAGAGACACCTATCTGAAACGTACCATCAATATGAAAAAAAAATCACATTGCAAAACAATGTAATATTAAAAACCTTGCCTAAAAAACCTAATCTTGGTTTATACTTTACGCCAAATATGAAACACTTGGACCAACTTATAAAAGAATAACACACGCAATTCAAATACCATCAAAAATCAATTGAAATGAAACACAGCGTAGATTATTTAATTGTGTGTTTTTCGATAACTCCGGGTTTTTTGTGATATTTCCTTGTTTCACACCAGCATTTTTATTCGACTTTTCCCTGCTTGAACGCGTGGGAGTGGGTATAGCTGTGGATGTGGATGTGGTATATGGGGGGTGTGAACGTGAATCAGATACATATGTAGCACATACCGGTTACCGGTCACCAGCACCTCGCTTGTTGAAACCAATTTACAACGATGTGTGCTAAGAAATAATTATCTTCTAATGTGTGGAAGCAGTGGATGTATGGAAAGGGTGTGAACGTGTGGATTGAGATATTTTTTTTTTCTTAAAAGGGTTGGGGTGATAGTCGGGGGTGTTAAAAAGGTATCATTAAACCCGTCAACAACTCCGTGACGTCACAAATAATAACTACCAATGATCACACGCGGTTAAAGAAATTATTACACAGCGGTAACAATAAACACTATAGGATGATCTTGAAAATCATTAGATTAGTTGGATGTGATAATTTCAGGGATCATAAATCTATCTGATTTTCAAACTCTGTCGCCGTCATGTCCATTAGAGCCAAATATGGATTTCAAATTAGATCACGTGTAAAATGACACGTGCATTATATGTTGCGAAAACGCTTACTACAAATGAATTCTGCGTGTATTGTTATTGCTTTATTCACCTACTTATTTAGAATTCATATCTTCTTTCAGCTTCTGCCCAGTTGATAACATTCCAAAGGTTTTTGAAATAATCAGCTTTAACGTTTTGGTATTGCAAGTAGTAAGCGTGTTCCCAAGCATCAATAGCAATCAATGGGGTCAAGTTTGGATCGGTGACAGTATCTTGGTTAGCAGTAGTGATGACTTCAACGGTATCACCATTAGATTTGTCCTTAACGATAAAAGCCCAACCTGAACCTTGAATACCAGCCAATTTAGCGTTGGTAATTTCAATCAATTTCTCAACTGAACCGTATTGTTTAGCAATTTGTTTACCCAAGTTAGATTGTGGATCTGGAAGTTGACCACCACCTTGAGAAACAGGAGCCAAGTTTTTCCACCACAAACAATGGTTAATGTAACCACCACCATTGAAATTGATGGCTTTTTGTAAAGCAACCAATTTTTTGATTTCACCTTTAGTTTTAGCTTCAACGGCTTGTTCAATGGCAGCATTAAGATTGTTCACATAAGTTTGATGATGTTTGGTATAATGGATTTCATTGATTTGACCAGAAATGTATGGTTCAGTGGCAGAAAATTCATAATCTAATTCTGGTAAACTGTATTTAGATCTAACAATTGCCATTGAGGTTAATGAACCTCTGGCTCTGGCCAAGTTACCAACGGATGAAACAACACTTCTAGATGATCTTAAGGAAAACATTCTCTCTAATTCAATTACTTAATATCAATTGTGGAATGACAATAATGGAATAAAAAAAATTGAAAGAATTGAAAGACTTGAATTTTTTTGGTTTATTTTTTCTTTTATTGGCGAGAGGATTTATTGTTAGGGGGGACGGATGACGAAGAGGAGGGGGGGAGTAGGGGGATTTTAAAAAAGTGCGGTAAATAATAGAAGTACAATGACGATTTGTAGAAGGGAGTTTCTTTCTTTTTTATTCTTACACGACCTTCAATCATTGTATCTTAATCAATAGTTGCTATATCTCTGAATAAAGTATTCTTAGATCCCTCTCCGGAAGGATATGCTTTGAAAGCAATCGTTTCCATCAACCGGTAATAAACTCCTCGAAATTTCTTCGGATAACAAATCATCAATCAAAACGTGTGCCTCCCTTATAATTGCTGACAGGTTCCACAATTATCGCATTTATCATTGGCACAGAGGAAAAAAAAAAAAAAAACCGAAGTCAAAAAAATACATGGGGGTTTTTATCGGAGCCGAAAATCGAAGTTAATATCTTAATATCATTTTTAACATTTACTATTTAAATCTATATTACATGTAAATTACATACGGTTGACAGGAGTTAAACCCAATAACTTCATACCGTTATTCACCACTTGTCTAGTAGATTCATATAATGCCAATCTAGCAATAGCAACGTCTTTTTCTTGACCAGAGACCCACAAGATATCATAACATTGAGAAACAATATGAGTCAAACTGAACAAATAAGTCACAATGGTGGATGGTTCCAAACTCTTGACGGCTTTCTTGATGACATCTGGATATTGAGCTAAAGTTCTGGCCAAGTTAAGAGCACATGGTTCAACCAATAAATCAAAGTTGGCGTTTTCTAATTCTTCAATAGAAATACCGGATTTTCTTTGCATAGAACATAAACGGGAATGAGCATATTGCAAGTATGGACCAGTGTCACCTTCGAATGAAGTCATTCTGTCCCATTTAAATTCATAATTATGGATACGTTTGGATTGCATATCTTGGATCATAACAGCAGAAATACCAATCAAATCAGCAATCTTGTCTGGATCTTCAATTTGAGCATATTTCTCTTCATTCTTTTGCATAACTTCATGCATTTTTTCCTTGGTTTCTTGTAAAATATTATCCAAAAACACCACAGTACCCTTTCTGGTGGACATACCTTGAACCATACCGAAATTGACGTGTTCCAAGTTTTGGGCCCAATCGAATCCCATTTGTTTCAAAATCTCGAAGAATTGAGCACAATGTAAATCTTGTTGAGCAGCAATAACATAGATCATTTTATCGAATTTATAAGTTTCATGACGTTTGATAGCTTCACCAACATCACGAGTCAAGTAAAGGGAAGTACCATCGGATTTCTCAACTAATGCTTTACCCAATTTCTTGTTGAATTTAGTCAAATCAATCAATTTTGCACCACGGTCAATATCAATCAATCCTTTGTTTTCAAACAATTTGGTAGCTTCCTTCATTTTTTCTTGTGGAACTTGGGATTCACCAGAATAAACATCATATTTGATATTAAGACGAGCATAGGTGTCGATATATTTATCAATGGATAAATCTCTGAATCTGGCCCAGATTTTCAAGGCATCTTCATCACCATCTTCCATTCTTTTGAAAAATCCTCTTGCTTCTTCATTAGTGGAAGATTGGATTTTCTTTTCGTCTTGTTCAGAAGCATCAACATCTTCAGCTGGTTTTTCACCAGTAGCTTCACTGGTTTCTTTACTGACATCTTGATTGATCTTGACATAAACTTCAAATAAATGGTTGATTGGATCTTGAGCTAATTTTTCTTCAGATCCGTATCTTTGGAAACCAACGGCTAACAAACCGAATTGTTTACCCCAATCACCTAAATAATTGATTCTAGTAACATCCCAACCAATTTTTTCATACAAGTTAGAAATGAAACCACCAATAATAGTGGATCTTAAATGACCAGCATGGAAAGGTTTGGCAATATTTGGTGATGAGAATTCAACAATAGCTTTTTTACCAACACCCAATGGTAAGTAACCATAATCGGATTTTCTCTTCAAGATATCTTCAATGACCAATTTGTACAAGATAGATTTTTCAAAATAAAATTGCAAAAAGACACCTTGTGGTTTAATGTCACTGATATATTTACCCTTGTTGAAGTTTTCAGCCCATTCTTTGGATTTTTCATTTGGATTGATACCTTTCAATCTTAATTTTGGAATTGGGACAATAATATCACCTTGGTCTAAAACCTTAGGAGTGTCCAAAGCTTGAATGATAATAGATTTATCAACGGAAGAAATACGGTTTAATTCATCGGCAATGTAGTTTCTGAAAACATCAACAACATTGTATTGAGGATGAGTTCCTTCAACGGAATCTGGTTGGGATAATCCCAATTCTTTCAAACTTTCAGTGATGGTTGTAACTGACATGTTTCTTCTATAAATTCTTCTAGTAGTAAAAAGCGATTTATTGAATAAACTAATTGATGAGAAATTTATTTTCGTCTTCAATATTTGCATTAAAGAGAAAAGGAACTTCTTCTTCTTATATCCTTTTAGATGAGTAAAAAAAAAAAAAAAATTTCGCTAATTCAAAAAGAAAAATTTTCGATTACTCTTTTGGGATTGGAACGACTGCGTATAATTTCGGAATGGCTTTACAAGTCAGAAGAATGACTCTTAAATGGGGGGAGTTAACAACATGAGATATTCGACGAGTAGAGATAAGAGTTGGGAGGCAATGATTAATATCTGAACGATCTTAATTATTAACCGTATTAGTAATCTCTTATTTGCAACCAAGGAGTGCACATTGTTCTTTTAAATGACCAATCTTATATTTGCCATCATGAGGTCAAATAAACTATTCCTTTCAATTAGATATATATGCAATTAACTATTGTATATCTCTACCATGTACATATATTCTATTCTCTTCACGTACTTCCAGAGGTTAGAGTGATTTTCTTCGTTGCGATAGACTAGCCATTCGTACTTGCGTATCGTGAGGCAGGGGGCAACAAAAAAAATTCACCGATAGTACAGAACAAAGAAACAAAGAGACAAAAAATAAGCAAGCCAAGTCAAACAATACAAGATCCAAATCAAATCATTGACAAGATAATATCCACATCATGACGAATGAAAAGATAAAACAATTGCAGGAGATGGGATTCTCTGAAGAACAAGCAACGGATGCATTAAAAGCATCCAATAATGATCTAGAGTTAGCCATTGCCCATTTATTTGGAGAACCTATTTCCCAACCAGCACCGGCTACAGTTGAAAACAAAGAAAATAGAGCAGTAGTCCCATATAATGATACTATCCAAGTAAATAATCCTAACGACATACCTGATTTTTCAATATTGGGTGATAATACAAGTACTACTGCAGAATGGGATGATTTCCAACAAGAGAACTTACCCACGTCATACGAACAATCTGAAGCAGAGGCACAAGCACAAGCACAATCCCAGACGCACAGTCATAGTAGAGAAATTGGTAATACCGGTGTTAATGGAGATGATGACGATGACTATGGAGGAGGAGAAGAAGACGACGACGACGACTACGACGAATATGACGATTATTCAATTAGCAATAGGAATAGGAATAGAGAACCTATTGAGACAGTGTTCGATTTCCCACTTGGGTTTTTGAGAGAACCAAATGTATCTCCTGCAGTGTTACCAAAGACCACTACTAGTTTAGAGAGTTGTTTAACATCATTACTTGTGACTTTATCACTGGTTTCCAATTTGAAACAAGTTTACCTTAGTAAGGATTTAAATTATGGATTTGACGAGAATTGGTTCAATCCAAACACCGAATTGCAAATTGACGTCCCTGATGAATATGAAGAGCATAGACAAGTATACCGGTTTGTTGTTGAGGTGCAAAGAATATTAGGATTCTTAACAGCAGCTAGTAAACGTTCATTTATAACTGGGGAAAACCTATTCAAATCATTACCATCAGATTTTACTAGTATCGAAGACGACTGGGAAGATGTTATAAAAAAATTCCATTTGTACTTGGTGACTGGGGCAAAAACTATATTAGACAAAGATCTCACACCATTTTTCTTAACTGAAGTTGAATGTAATGATGAAGAGAAAACAGAATTGTCAATATTACAATTGGATTTTGAAACACGTGGAGCATCTCTTCAAGAAGGTTTCAATACTTTGTTTTGGAGTTCAGATTTAAACCCAGTTTTCACCAAAGTTGGATCCTTGTTGACCATACAAGTGTACGGTGATGATGAATCTTATCTGACACAACAATTTGAAATTCCAGAGTATTTCTACCCTGGCATTTATGCGAAAGAATACCAATCCTTGATTAAAGAGATGGCCCATAAGAAATTAAATGCGCATAGGGAAAGATCAGGCATAACTGGTAAACTAATGGAATTTAGTTCTTTTGAAGGAAAGAAAATCAAGAAAATTCTTCAAAACAGTATTGACTACTTCGCCACAACCGATGAAAAGGAAGCCCACAATGACTTGCAGAATCTCACAGAGAAGATCAGGAGCGAATCAGTCACATTAAATGAAAGATTAAGGATACTTAGTCAAGACTACACAAAAATGGATACAACAAACCCATCAAATATTCTTGAAGTAATAGAAAAGAAAGGGTTAACTGTCCCTGAAAAGTATTTCTTAACAGGGGTCATCGTTTCTGATTCAGAGTATATTTATAGAGCCACAGACTTGACTGCCACGGATGACGAGGATTGGTTGTATGTTATTATTGATCTGGCATCTGACAAAGTTCAGAATTACCGATCCGAAACAATGAATTTCAGTGCTGTGCAAGCGTATGTGTTGGAAGAAACAAGACTCAATAACAAGCAAATGATCTTGCTCTACGCCGCTGAAAGTTCGCTTGGTGGAACAACTAAGTTGCCAGAAAAATTGGCAGAATTCTTTGACAAAGATAACCAATTATTAACTAATCAAGTCGAGGAAGCCCAAAAAAATGAAAGCGAAACCGAAGAAGAGAATGGCAATGGGAATGGAAGAGAGTCACAAGATATGGAAGTTGATACAGAATTACAAAGTGTAGAGTTGAAAGGTGAAGATATTGTCTCCACTGATTAAATAAAACGAGGCACTGTATAGGTTATTGTGTTAATAAACGTCTCTAATTACAATTGCTGGTAATATTTGCACTCGACAGGAAAAAAAAAATAAAAAATTAAATAAAAAATAAAAAATTAGTGACAACGGGAAAAATACTCTCTCACTCACATACACATACACAGACTCGTAAACTTTGTCTCCAACTAAATTCTACCACCTATTGACAAGTCACTCGTACGAGTAAATATTTATCAACCTTTACAATGTCGTCTATAGACTATCCAGACGATTTTGAGAACAATAATCCATTTGCAGAACCTAGTATTCCTGATGTCAATAACGAAACCCCCACCTCAGTGAACAATGAGAATGAGAATGGCGAATCATCAATACCACCACCTCCTCCTCCAACAACAACAACAATACTTCCTCCTCCTTCACAATATAACACCGAATATAATGACGAACAAGATCCAGAACAAGAAGAAGACCCAGAACAAGGAGAACAGAGACAAGATCCAAATCTATTGACTGAAGAAGAATTGAAGAAATTACTCCCTGAACGATTCACCAACAAATACGGGTTAAGTATTCAATTAATTGGAATTGAAAGAAATAAACCTGGCAATCCTATCCTCAAGATGAATGTAGAAGTCAAGGGATTGCCAAAGTTCAGACAAGCTGTGTATAAAGAAGTGCGTCGTACTTATAATGAAGTGGTTAAATTCAACAAGTATTTGACAATATCTAATTTGGAAGTATTTGTCCCTGTTTTGCCAAGTTCAAACACAGCGTTTCCTACCGGTGGGAAAGATGAAATGAAACAACTTCAGATTATATGGCAAGAATGGTTGAATCGAATCACTAGTAATCCGATATTGATAAGAGATGAAGAGTTTGTCTATTTTGTGGAGAGTGATTTTGGATATTCTGTGATTAATAACAATAGGAAATCATCTGTTGCCAGTGGATTAATGAGAAAAACTTTAAAACAATTAGCTGTCCCTTATGACCCATATGAAGAGTTAGCATCATTTAGACCAATTATCAAAGATGCTTATTTGATTTGTCAAAGATTGCACAAGGCACTTGATCGAAATTCCAAAACTGAAAAACAACTTTCTATTCATATATTTGACATGGCAAATAAATTAAAAGTTTTGTCTGAATTTGAAACCACCCACCCTGGTATGAAGAATATGTGGGAGAAACTTGGGAATGTTACCCAGAAACAATCAGACTTGTCCTTGGTTGATTCGATTAATGAAATGGCAACTTTGGGAGATGGAGTACAAACTTTGATAGACGATTTTTATGAAATCAAAGAAGCTTTGACTAATAGACATTTAATCATGAGAGATTTGATGCAAGCAGAATCAAATGCGGTCACCAAACACACCAATGCTAATAAAATCAAGAGTAGATCTTCGTTGGACCCAATAAAAGTCGACGAGGCACTAAGATCACTCGAGTATGCCACCAAGGTGCAAGAGTCGCTAAATTTACAAGTCAAGAGAATTTCTGGTGAAATGCTCTATGAGAGAAAAGAGGTGTTGGAGTACACGGAAAAGAAGTTTCAACGATTAATGAAGTCATACACGTTACATAAAGTGGACCACCATAGAAGAATATTGAAGAATTTGGAAAGTATTAGGTTGGATGTTAGAAGCGTTGATGAAAAAGGTGGGTTGTCTCGACTCAACCGTGATAATTTATCAAGTTTGAAACACAACTTGACTCAATCCCAATCAGCACAAGGTGATTCCTGGTCATCAAGAACATTCAGATCTTTAGAAAAAGAAGAGGAAGAGAATGAAACCAGAAAACAGGATGAAAGTGTTTTGCAAACAGACACTGTGGTGGATCCAAAGAATGCGGCTAGTTTATTAGGTGTAGTCACTTTTTAGCTTTGATGTTTAGTGTACGTTAATGTTAATGTTAATGTTTATTTTATTATTATTATTGTAATAGATATATGAAGAATGATGACATTTACACTATCATGGGTAATTATTATCGTGTGCGCAATATGGGATGTCTCTCTTTTTGACGGTGCATTTGGTTAATGTTTTTCATCGCGTTCTTTACCAAAACAATGTTTATATTTTTCACAAACAAACATACATACATAACCACTATCCACTACATGAAGATCAATTACATTCATTAACAGTAAATATCATCATGGGTTCTTTACAGCCATTGACAAAAGATGATATTAAACTTACCAAGAGTTGGTTGTCTCGGATGAGACTAGCAGACATCAAGCATATTCTTAACTCGCTTCAAATTGACAACAAAGTAAATAAAGCACAAGGAGTCAGTAATCTCAAGATTTATGTGGATCAAGGAATACGAATAAATGATCAGATAAGATTGCATGCTATAAGATATTTGGTGCTACTACTGCAGAGGAATAG
Organism: Candida tetrigidarum; assembly: GCA_030557055.1. NCBI lineage: Eukaryota > Fungi > Ascomycota > Pichiomycetes > Serinales > Debaryomycetaceae > Candida > Candida tetrigidarum. The sequence continues at coordinate 10,608 of JAKTVF010000161.1, forward strand.
GAACTCAAGAAACCAAATTTTACTTCCAGATTTTGACGAAGTATATGAGAGGATGAAAACCCACGATCAGTCTTTTATTAATGGGTACTTTGCATTGGTGAGAGCTGAAGCCAAGACCACAAGTACAACCAAGAAATCTCCACTGCAAGTGACCAAACCAAAAGATCTGATACGGGGAAGCTTATCAAAACCACTCGATGGGTTAAGTACAACATTTAAAGAGAATCCCTTCTACAAATTTGAACACCAACTTCGTTGTTCACCATATCTCATAAAAGGGGAATGCAGAGAGGTTACATTTGCATTAACAGAAGAAGAAATGAAGTATCTTCGATGCCCTGATTACCGGTTGTATATGGTATGTGTAAACCATGGTGCCACGCAAAAGACAAAACTAGACGATGTTGATATTGATTACCCGATGAATGCAAAGGTGAAATTAAATGGTAAAGATATCTTTCGCCCATCAAATACCCTACCGGTTGATTTAACAGCTTCAATATTACCAAGTCCACAATGTAATTATCTTAAGATAGAGTACAATACAACTAATGATCAACATACATATTCCATGCACTTGTTTATTTCAAAGACAATTCCAAGTGAAGCTGTGCTTGAACAAGTACTCCATAAACCACATATCCCTAAGGAAACCACCATTTTGAAACATCGCATGGGAGCTGAAGAGATTTCCACTAATGACGCACAATATAGTTTAAACGATCCAATAAGTGGAAAGAAAATGAAGTATCCCGTTCAGGGAATACACTGTGATCATGTAACTTGTTTCGATGCTGCGGGATATCTCAAATATCTACTGGAGATTGACTATAAACCCCAGTGTGTTTTTTGCTATAAACCTGTTGCTGTGGAAGATCTACGAGTTGTGGAGTACTTCAAGGAGATAATCGATCAGACACCTGAATATGTTAACTCGGTAACTGTAAATAGTGATGGTGCGTGGAGTTACCCAAACAATGAAGTTATTGATATCAGTGATGACGATACTTGTATGTCTATTACTCATAAGTAAGAGAAAGCAATCAATGGATTCATTATTCTAGATGACTCTGATATTGATCAAGAAAAATCTCTTACAATTAGAGTTCAATACAAAGGCAAAGAGAGAATCTCCAATATCCTGTTACAGTTTCCACAATAGAATTAGAGTAGAATTTAGAACATATCTAGATGAGTAACTGCTATCACTTTATTTTAAAACGTGTATATTTAATTAGATGTATATGCATTTTATTTTTTGCATAATTTTTATTTTTTGTGTTTTCTGTTTATTTGCATTCTCTTGTATGTGTATGTGTATTTGGTCTTGTTTTTGGTTTTGTTATCTGTTTCTGTTTTCAAATACTCCAATGTTATCAAAATAAAAAGGTTTTATAATAATGGCTTTCCTTCATCACATAGGACTTGGACCCAAGTAATCTTCTTTTATACTTCCAATTGCATAAATCTCATTCACATCTGTTCTTGTACCAACAATCTTCAATCTTACTCTTGATCCTTTTTCTATATGTTCGTCATTGCTTGAATATGATGGTGGGTTAGCTGATGAGTTATATTTCATATCAGAAGGTATCAAATGAGTACTGACAAATACTGATAATGGACCCACATCAGCGAAAAATCCCATTTTATTCACTGTGTTGACCACGGCATCAACTACTTCTCCTTTAAATGGTTTCCATACAACTGCACGGTACTTAACTTCAAATTCTGCCATACCTGTACTTGGAATTATTCTTCCCTTTCCAACATCGATATGCAGCGAGTCTAATACACAGACAATATACCCAAATTGACCTGTACAAGTACCTTCAACATCGCTTAATAGTTTATCTCTCAAGTATTGATCCATTTGCGGTCCAAAGAATGATGGATGTAAGGTTAAGTTTAATGATAAGTCTTTCAAAAAAAACATGATGGATTATGGTTTATAGGGGGACAATTGATAATGTGATGTGGAAAACTGGTGGATGAAAATGATGATACGAAATGAAAGGAATGATGATATTTTCTGATAATTCAATACCAAAAATATAAAATGAAAATGATAATAAAAAAAAGGCAATAGGACAATTAAATATAATACAAGTAATTTAAAAACAATATAATGATAAAAAAAAAAATCTATTTCAATAAAAAAGATAATTCCCACCCCACTAATAAATGCAAATGGGATCTTAGAAGGTCTTAGTTTATACTGATGTTTTTGTTTGTTCGATGAAAAAAAAAAAAAAAAATTAAAAATTAAAAAAGTAAAAATTCGCCATATTCTCAACACCACACGACCTTTTTTCCTTCTGTATTTAGGAGAACAAATAGAAAATTTTTCAGACTAACGAGAATCATTAACATCTATTTATCTATCTATCAACCAACTACTATCACTCGTCAACCCATCATCCCTAGATAATGTCTCAAAGAATTGGTACTAGTGTTCTGGCACTTACAAGAGTATGGCACCACGTTGATGTTGCTGCCGATGAAAGATCATTAGGTCGTTTAGCATCAAGTATAGCCATCACATTAATGGGAAAACATAAACCAACATATTCATCCAATAGAGATCATGGAGATTTCGTAGTAGTTACAAACTGTGCTCATCTCAAAACCACTGGGAATAAATTGAAAGATAAAACATACTGGAGTCATACTACTCGTCCTGGTTCTTTGAACCTTATCCCTATGGAAAGAATGATTGCCAATAAAGGACATGGTGATGTATTGAAAAGAGCAGTCAAAGGTATGATTCCAAAAAATAAACTCAGACTTGTCAGAATGGATAGACTTAAAGTTTACGATGGTGATGAACATCCTTATAAAGATAACTTGATTGCTTTTGCTGATGAAATCCCTGACATGAGACGTAAGGCTGAACAATTGGAAATCAATGAAAAGATGAGAGCTGAACTTAGAAAGAACTATTTGGCTCATCAAGAGTAAATCAAAGGAAAGTAATATAGGAGTATTTATAAATTCATGTAAATAGAAATGAATGAAAGTTGTAATGTATTTTTTTTTTACTTCAATTAATCCGATATTCTATTTTATTTATTTTTATTTAAAAGTACAAAAAAAAATGAAAACAAGAAAACAAACAATAGTATATAAAAGCTGTAACATGATGTTTTCTTGTTTCTTATACACGTATACTGACCCCTGATCTTTCAGTGTATAATCTTGGAGATATATTCATGGCCATCAATTCTTGGAACAACAATTTGGCAGCATATGGAATATGAATTTGGTAAATGTTGGTTTTGTTCTTACATGAACGACATTCAAATTGATTCTTCTTCAAGTTGGCAATAACGGACATCAACCCACACATTCCACAAACATGCACTCTGAAAGCATCTGAGGCTTCCATCAATCTTTCTTTCAAGAAACCAGCGGCACCATGCGCAATCATACAATCTCTCTCCATCTCTCCGAAACGTAACCCACCATCTCTGGATCTACCTTCAACAGGTTGTCTAGTCAACACTTGCACTGGACCTCTAGCTCTGGCATGGATCTTGTCATCCACCATATGTCTCAATCTTTGATAATATGTAGGACCAAAGAAAACTTGTGCCATCAACTTCTTACCTGTATGACCATTGTACATGACTTCGAAACCTCTAGATTGGTATCCGTGTTCTCTCAACAACTTGGCAACAGCTTCAGCGGTAACATCGGTGAATGGAGAGGCATCCCCTTCAAACCCAGATAAGGAAGAAACTTTGGATAATAAACATTCAATCAAATGCGCAACCGTCATACGGGATGGAATTGCATGCGGGTTGATAATCAAATCTGGAACAATACCTTCTGCACTGAATGGCATATCTTCATGTCTATAAGTGACCCCAATAGTACCCTTTTGACCATGTCTCGAGGCAAACTTGTCACCAATTTGTGGAACCTTGGTGGTTCTCATTCTGACTTTGACGAATTTAGCACCATCACCATTGGTAGTTAACAAGACTTGGTCAACAATACCAGATTCTGTACTTCTCAATGGAGTAGAGGCATCTCTCTTGGAGTGGTGAAGTGTTCTTTGACCCAATTCTTCGGTATCTGCAGGTATTGGCGTGGTTTTACCAATAATTATATCTTCTCCACTGACTCTTATACCAGGAGCAATCAAACCATCTTCGTCTAATTTCTCATAGGTACCGTGTTTCAATCTTAAAGTGTCTGATCTAGATGGTTTTTCAAAAGTCTCAAGCAATTTCATACCTTGTCTCTTTTCCAAGTCCATGTAGGATCTGAAGAACAATGATCTGAATAAACCTCTATCAATTGATGATTGGTTCATAATCATGGAATCTTCTTGGTTATAACCAGAATAACATGCAATGGCCACCACAGCATTTTGACCGGCTGGAAGCTCACGGAACTTCAAGTATTCCATAGATCTGGTGGTTGCTAATGGTTTTTGTGGGTAGTACAAGATATTGGCCATGGTATCCATTCTAACAGAATAATTGGTTAAAAACACTCCCATGGCTTGTTTACCCATCGCAGATTGATACGTATTACGTGGAGATTGATTATGATCTGGGAATGGGATAATGGAGGCAGCAACACCCAAGATCATGGATGGATGGATCTCACAATGTGTGTATGTGTGGGTGTTACTACTGGTGGTTGGTTTAATTCTCTTGGCTGGGTCCAATTCTTGTTGTTGTAATTGAAATTCTTGTTGTTCGCTTTCAGACATGGAACTCTTAGAAGCTTTGACATCGTCAGGACTCATGGCAATCATTATAGTCTCTTCTTCTTCGGCATCGACATATTCGACAATACCATCACGCACCAATGATGACCAAGTGTACCTGCTTGATTCTACATCTTCATCTTCGTCTATGTCATCATCCATATCTTCGGTGGCTAATGCTTTGATGTGTTCTTTGGTAATCATCAAATCACCTTTAGTTGGAGAATCCTCTTTATCATCGACAATAAAAAGCGGACGGTAAACACGACCAGCATCAGTAAATATTTTAAATTCTTTTTCTCTAATGTCTCTAATGATGGAAACTTCTGGAGAAATATCCCCACTTCTTCTAAGGTCACGCACATAGTCCACCAATTGAGCTGGATCTCTATGAACACCAACCCAGACACCATTGACGAAAATTCTAGTTGAATCTGGCGCATTGGATGGCACATAATCTTCCAAGACTTCTAAACCGAAATCTCTCAAGAACCCCAAGATTGGTTCGGATGATGTACCCACAGAAATACATGTCATCAAAGATAAATTCTTGACCAAACCACACGCTTGCCCCTCAGGAGTTTCAGCCGGACACACCAACCCCCAATGAGTATTGTGTAATTGTCTAGGTTTGGCAATCTTACCATCTCTACCAATTGGAGTATTGGTTCTTCTTAAATGCGATAATGTGGAAGAATAAGTATAACGATTCAACACTTGTGAGACACCGGCTCTTGAACTCATGGCTTTTCTTTGTTCACCCCAGTTACCTGTTGCCAATGAGTATCTCAACCCATCAGTAATGGTTTGTGATTTGACGGCCAACGTAAGGTTAAAGTCGCTGTCATTTTCAACACATCGTTGCATATAGTTATAAATATCTTTAGTTAATTTTTTGAATAAAATACGGAACAAACCGGCCAACAATGGACCAGCCAAATCCAATCTCTTTTTACCAAAATGATCTCTATCATCTGGTTCTTTTCTTTCCAATGCACATAATAATAATCTGTTGACCATGTAACCTAAGAAGAATGCCTTTCTAGTTTCGAAACCTTCCTCTTGGGTGATGTTAGGTAACAATTCTTTCTGAAGAATATCTTTGGCATATTGGATACGTTTCTCTCTTCTGATACCCAAAACACCTCTTCTACCAATGAAATCAAGGGCAACTTCTCTTTCTTGGATAACGAAACCTTCTTCAACACAGGGTTTCAACATTTCCAACATTTGCCAATCATTTGCATCGTAACAGATGTGTTCTAAAATATCCCCATCTGGAACAACACCCAAGGCTCTGAACACAATAACTATAGGAATATCTTCTTTAATATATGGTAAAGTTGCTTTGATGGTTCTTCCAGCAACACCTTTTTCATCTCTACCGTATAATTTAATTTGCATGGAAGAAATCAACCTGGACCCTTTTTCAAGGGCTGATCTTATTTCAGCAACGTGAGAAATAGGTGATGGTGCTGCTTTCTTGAAGACTTGAACAATATTGGCGGCACTTCTTTCTTGGGCAATCAAAACTTTTTCAGACCCGTTAATCACGAAATACCCACCCATATCATAAGGACATTCTTTTAATTCGTAAAATTCATGTTCGGCCAAACCGTTCAACATACAGAACTTGGATCTCAACATAATAGGAACTTTACCCAAAAACACTTTACTTTCCGGTCCTTCTTTGTCATCAACTTCGACTTCCTCCCAGTCCAACTCGTTATCCTTTCTTTTATTATCATCAGATTCGAATTTCTTCTTAGTCATATCAACATATAATGGGGCCGAATAAGTCAAGTTACGAAGTCTAGCTTCTTGTGGGAAAAGGGAATGGGTGGTACCATCACCTTCAGTTTGAGAAGTTTTCGAAATATAAATCTTCCCAAATATAATCTCAAAACGTTTATTCTTAAAATCAGCTTCCGAAGTGTGTTGTGCCGGTTGATCTAAAATCAAATGTGAATCTTCCCAAACTAATTCTTGAATACTAACGTCGACGAATTCATCAAAGGAATCAAGTTGTTGCGATACCAATCCTTTTTCTTGAAAGAACGAGGAGATAACCGTCCAACAATCCTCCTGAGTGATCGACTCCATTTCGTCATCGTATCCATATGGATCGGCCATAGATTCGTCAGCAGACATGATAAATGATTGATGAATATATGATCGAAGGCAAAAACGAAAAAAAAGTATACAACCCACTTGGTATTTGTCATGGATATTTTTTTCTCTCTTTTTTTGTTTTTTTTCTTCTTTCCTTCTGTTGTTTGGTAAAAGAAAAAAAAAATGCGATAAATTTTTCAACGAGAATCGACGAAAGCACACGACTAACAAATTTGGTTTTCATATTTTTGAAAATTTTTTTTTTTGTTTTCTACCTTGATTTCCAAACCCAATATCAACTTACATTACATATATTCCAGTCACTGACCACCATGGAGTTCAATAGTCGTACGGTTGTGAATTCCTTGTTGAAGAACTTTACTAGAAATTTACGTCATAAACCATTACACCCGGGAAGATACCCCAAAGTGAACGTTGAAGATGTTGAATTAAACTCAACCAGATATGGTTTCAGAAGAGATAGAGAACCAATCATTGCCCAATCTCCAACAAAAACATTATTCCCTAATTTGGAATTAGCTCAGAAATATATCGAAGCAGGTAAAAAAGTGCCTAATAGATTCATGGCACAAATGGATTCAAAAAGAGCTCATGAACAATTTGAAAAATTCCAACAACAGCTTGAATTAGATGAACCACATTTCACCGTTGGTGGTAAGAAGATTTATTTCCCACAAGGTAGAATATGTTTATTACGACCAAATGCCAAACATACTCCATACCAAGCCAAATTCTTGGTTCCTAAAAGTATGAACAAGATGGATTTAAGAGATTATTTATGGCATATATATGGATTGAGAGCTTTGAACGTTACTGTACAATTACTTCCTGCCAAATGGAAAAGAAACAATTATGATAATGGACGTTACAGATCACCACAATTGAAGAAAATGACTGTTGATATGGCAGAACCATTTATCTGGCCAGAAGTTCCAAAATCTAAAGTCGAGAGAAATGAATCGCTGTTGAATTCTACACAAAAAATCGTGGAACAGAATATGGCTCTTGGTAGTGACAAGAATAAACCATTGGATATTCATGATGGTATGTACAAAGAAAAAACTGTTCCAAAGAGATTCATCCCTGATAAATTCATGCGTCAAGGGGCCAATGCAAACAAGGGTTTTGGTAATGCTGATGTTGCTAAAGAAAAGAAACAACAGCTTGAGCAATTCTTGGGGTTATAAATTGGGGGTGTTCCATTGGTGCTTTCCCTCTCTCTGTAAATAGAAACGTCTCGGTATTATTAAATATACACAGAATTAATAATAATGTGTGAGTGTGTGTAAATATATATATGTAATAAAAAAAAGCAATATATATAGAGGAAAGAAAAAGACCGATTTAAGCTATTCCAAACAAAGTAGAAAAACAAAACATAATAAACATCTCTAATAGTAACCAACAACAAATAACAATAACGATAATAATAATAATAAAAGTTAACAACGAACTAAACCAAGTTCATTCACAAATACACGCAGCCAGTACGATAATCAAAACAAAGATATAAAATCACCAGAAGTATCCTTTTCTTTTTTTAACTTGAGCATTTGGATCGTCTGTACCGTCCACAACATCATAATCTTCCATAGGTTTGGAATCAGTGATATCCTTAGCATCCGTTGCTTCTACTCCTCTATTAGTTGGTGCTCCACTTCCACTTCCACCTCCACCAGCTGAGCTACCAGTCCATTTGTTTTTCATATTCATAACCATGACAAATGAATCAAGAACATTTGAATAATCACCAGAAGCACTGCTGGCTTCTGAAGATGATGATGTATTGGAATTATCTTTATTGAAGAGTGTTTGTAAACTACCGGCTGATTTCAAGATATCAACTGGGTTGTTGGTGTATTTCTTAATGGTTCCCATATGTTGTTCTACGAATGGTTTCACATAACTGAAATAAATCAATCCTGCACCATTAGAAGTGAATTTCCTCCATTCGATAGTATTATCAAAGGTTGAATTAGCATCGACTTCTTGCTGGATCGAAATCATTGGAACAATCAACCATACATTAAATCCTAATCTGAGTAAGGAATAACCTGGGATGATATATGTCAAGAACAAGACATTTTCAGCTAATGTGACAATGGCAAGAACTATCCAATAGATAAACCATTTTTGAATGGAGATCAAACGGATTTGTAAGGCTCTTTCATCGTTTGCATCAATTCTTGAATCTTTGCCATCTGATTTGTTGAAGTAATTCAAAGGAACAGTGAAACCACCAATCTTTAAATTTTGCGATGCAATGGCATTGGTGATACTAGTATAATCTTCGAATGCTTTACAGGAAGCAAGGACAGGATAAACGATTGCAACTAATACGCTAAAGAACCAAATCATTGATAGTTAGTAATGATGTTGCATGGGGTAAAAAAGTAAAAAACAAAACTCATCATAGCAAAAAAAAAAAAAAAAACCATGTGGGGTATTTATTACTGGCTATTTCTTTTTTTTTTTTGTATTTGTTTATCTAATTAAGGGGAAAGGATAAAGACATACCTTAATGTTGATATAAATCCCATAATAGTCTAGTGGTGGAAATAAATAAAAAAAAGGTAAAAACTTGAGGGGGGTATAAATCTTGATTTGAGGTATCAATAGTGATTAAAGAAAACACCAAATAGACAAAACTTGTATTTGGTTAAAGAAAGAAAGAAAGAAAGAAAGTAGTAAGTATTTTTTGTAGTGGCAAAAACAAAAAACAAAAAAAATTATGTTTTCTTTCGTATGTATTACCTAATAATCATTACATTCTAATACAATATGTTTCTAACTATTATAAATAAGGGGGGAGGGAGAAGGTTTAATCACGTATAATACTAAAACAAAAAAAAAATGTCATGACAGAAGAGTAGTGTAGATTGCAAAAAAAAAATTATTTGTACATTGATAAGCAACCGATAAGAGACACATACAATAGTAAAACAAAAAAAATTGTCTATTCGACTTAAATAAATTAACTAAAAAAAAACATATAACTACTAAAAATCTAAATGTCCTCTTCGTTCTTATTCAAGAAATCCACGTTTCTTTAATTGTTCATAGTTCCAGTTCCAAGCTTCTTTAGCATATTCTGGATTGGAAGCGATCTTACTTGGGGTTTCAATACTACCACCAGTGGTAAGGAAATCACCATTTTCTTTCAAAGTCAAAGATGGGTCCAAAGCAGCCCTTAATGAAGCCAATGAACCTTCTTCTACAGAAACACCAATGGTTTTATCGGCCACGGCAAAAAGTCCCTTGGCAGCGAAACCAATAACTGGTAAATTCTTCCAGTGATTGTACAATTCAGTACCAATAACAACCCCAGGGTGAATAGATAAACTCAAAATGTTTGGATACTTGATAGCCAATTCTTTGGCAAATTGGATCTGGGAAGTTTTGGCAAGTCCATATCTGACCCAAGTGTAGACACTATTAGGGAAATTGTTCAACTTGTTGTTTTCTGGAGGAATGTGTTTGAATTCAAAATTGTGACCAATTGATGACAAGTTGACAATTCTTGGAGTGACGCCACCTTTGGCGGCATTTTGTAAGAAAGGAATCAATTTCAAAGTCAACAAGAAATGAGCAACATAGTTCACTTGGTATTGGATTTCATAGTCATCTTTGGTGACTTCATATGGGACACCCATTAACCCTGCATTATTAATCAAAATGTCCAATGATTTCTCTTTTTGGGAGAATGTATCGACAGCTTTAGGAACTGTGGAAAGGTCTAACAAATCAATGTGAATATAGTTTAATTCACCAGTAGGCTCAGAAGTTTTTCTCTTTTGAGCTTCAACTTTGATGTCATCAATTGCTTTCAAAACTTTGGACTCGGTTCTACCTGCCATATAAACAATGTAACCATGTAAATATAAGTGGAGAGCTGTAAACCAACCAATTCCAGAATTACCTCCAGTGATGAAGACTACTCTTCTTTGTTCCTTTGGATTGATGAATGGAGCTGAGGTTGGATCGAAGAAACTACTCTTATTAACCATTTTTAATTATTATTATTGCTATTAACTAGATAGATTGATTGAATGATAGAGAAATGGGTTGAAGAGAAAGAAAAACAGGGATGGTTAGAAAAATGTTGAGTTTGGACCCTTATGTTAATCGTGGCATCTTTCTGCTCTTTTATTATTATTTTTCTGCGCTAATTTTTCTTTTTTTCACATGCCAGTCTCAAACCTTAATAAAGAGCAAACGTATATATAAATGCTCCTCAACAAGGGGGCAATGAAAGGGTAAAAACTATGGAACGTTTTAAGGTTTTAAGCAAAAGACAGCAATAGTAATACTGTGGCATTATTGTTGAGGTGAGTAGGGGGGATAATTGGTTCTTGAAACTGGAAAAAATATATATATATTCAGGCCGTGAAATTCGGAAATAAATATGTAGGCAAGGCTTATATACATTGCTCAAAACCAAGTCATCATAAATCCCGCGTCTTTCTACACGTGATGTTTACATATCACAGGAAATCGACACTTCGAAATATAAGAACTGATTTTTTTAATATCAACACTTGGTGGGTCATTCCATGTAATTTATCCCCGAATTATACATGGGAACGAAATAACACCACTTTTCATATAGAATTCTGAAACTTCATTGTTGTGAGTGATTTCACAGGATTGGACAATCACAACAAAAAAATCACCAGTTATACATAGTTGTTAGGCTCTTCTAGGCGTGTACCTGAAGTACTGGAAAACTCCGAAGTAGAGAACAGAAAGTATTTATACGTTTGATGTAAAACGTGACTTTCCTTGTTTTCAATAACCCTGGAGTAACACGGAAGCCAGGTCTCGGCGGTTGATTATCCGGGATATATAAAAAAACCCCGGCAAAAAATTCCCAAAGTGGAGATTCCCGAAGTGGAATTTGTGAGGGTTATTTTTTATTATGTTTTACGATAAGGATAGAGAGACAAAGAATTTTATTAGGCGTAAATTCTCTTTTTTTCTTTGCTTTTTGGGCTACAAATAAATCTAAAAAATCTGCACAAGATTGCATAACTCTCCACAATTTTTCAACAAAACAAGCAAATGTCATGTAAAATTTTTTTTCTTAAAACCATTTGACGTATATTCCATATATATCACAAGTTGGAAATAAAAAAAAAGAAAAGGGGTGGGTTACACAACTGTGGTGGTATTAGATTGCTCTTTTTCTGTCTGTGAAATATATATTTTCTTTTCTTTCTATTTTTGTTAATTAACATGAGGGGAACGCAATTCAATACAATGCAACTCAACTCAACTCAACACAATCCAATACAATGGCTACATCTTCTCATCTTAAATAAGAGAGCGAAAAAAGGGAGCATCAAGTAGTACATACTCTTAAGTATGGTGGTAGTTGTTTAAAAAAATAAAAATAGTTTTTTTTACCCCTATTGTTGTGCATCGTGGTTGTGTTGGTAATAATATACTACCACTTGATATTCCCTCAAGTGGAAAATTTCAGTAGCAATTTTTAATTATTTTTCTCCACCGTAAAAAAATTATTTGAATGCAAAAATCAAATACAAAAAAAAGGCGGAGAAGGAGAGCAAAGAGAACATATGAGATCAATACAATCAAGAACAATGAGGTTTAAAAAGTGATTAGAGTTCGGTAGTATTCTTTCTTTGTATTCCCCTCTTGGCTACAGTTTATTTTTTTTTTCCTTTCTTTATTATCAGCCCCTTTTCAAAGGTATTATCAAAATAATGACTAATTGACAATGGAGAAAGTAACATTTTTGTTTTAACAATCTCTACATATTCACATTTTGTTTTATCGATTAACCCACTTTTTTTTTTGTTGATTTTTTCTGTTATCAGGTAAGTTACGTCATACATTATTTTTTCCCTCTCCCTAACCCACATTGCATTTCATTCTATTTCATTTCCTTTATTAAATTGTTGGGTAACCCGGAGACAATGTGCGAGAGAGAGAGAAAGAGAAGGAGGCGTTGGTTGTAGATACAGTTTGAAACCAAATAAATAAATAAAAAATAGATCTAGAATTGGAATGGTCCGGATATGTCGTTGCCACCGTGGGCTTTTTTTTTAGTTGAAAGAAAAGCCCACTACAAGGAAAACAAAACCAAAAAAATACAAAATACAAAATGCTACACAAGAAAAAGATATCGTCGAATATATCAACGTAAAAAGGTGGGCCAACAAATCTCTTGACCATTTGGCAAAATAGAATACACGATGTTTTCATAGAAGTCTATATGCATTGGACGTAGTATGGATTATTTTTCTCCTCATGAATATTTGTAAATTTATTGCCCTCATTCTTTTATTTTTATGGGGGTTATTCCTAAAAGGGTTGGTTTTGTGCTTATCAGTTGAATGTAGATGAGATTATTGTCGTATTAAAAAAAGAAAAGGAGAAGGAGGAAGAGAAGGAGAAAGAGATAGAGAGAAAGGGAGAGAGGGGATACACAAAAATACTCCGAAATGTGGGTTAATAATTATTACGTCCGCATTTCATGGTCCATGCACTACCTCCCATACAACAAATACAATAGAAATTTTTCAAAACCCATCAGAAAAAATGTGAAGAATTAGTAAGATTGCACTCTCACTCTAACTCTACGCTCCCCCCACTATAAATAATCATTGATATCTCCTCCCTTTTTTTTTCCCAATTATTATTTATCTATTTTTTTCTTTTTTAGTAGATCAGCTTTTTTTTTTCTTTATCATTATCTTATCTTTAAATCAAACCAATACCAATTAGATAACTATTTTATTAATCTATCATTAATTATTTATTCCATTACACTACACTACAATCTATTCTTCTTATACATATTTACTTTATTTTATTTAAATTTTGCCACACAAACTATTACATACACATTACAATGTCATTGAAAACTTTAGGAGTAAACGCAACCAAGAGCGTCTTTGCTAGACAAGCTGAATTAACAAGACCAGTCCTTTCCGTCCTCAACTTTAGGAAATATCCAGATGAGTCTGCTGAGAAGGTGTTGACCAGATCAGACAGTGAATTGGGTGGTTATTCTACCGTCAATTTCGACATTGATCCACAAGAAAAATGTGGCCACTTTCATGGTACTTTAAGTTTGGATTTACCAAAAGATAATCCAGAAGTTACCAGATCGGGATATGCCATGTTTAGAACCAAGGATCAAAAGGATTCCTGGCTCTTTGGTAACTCCTACTGGGACTGGACCAATTACTCATCTTTGGTTTTAAGGGTCAAAGGTGATAGAAGAAAATATTTGGTCAACATTCAGGCTAACACTCCGTTGGTTACTGATTTGTTCCAGCATAGATTATTCTTGCACCACCCTGGTCAATGGGAGACGGTTGTCATTCCATTGGACGATTTCGTCATGACTAACTGGGGTGTCATCCAAGACGGTAGTGAATTGAACAAGGCAGAAGTTAAGTCTGTTGGTATTGGTTTGTTAGATAAACAATACGGTCCATACTCTTTGAAGATTGATTGGATCAAAGTCATGACTGGTGCTGAAGTTGCCAAAGTTGCCAGAAAATCAAGATTAGAAAGATTGACCATTTCCGACGACGGTCAAATCCAAGAGGACATTCCTCATGTTGGTGGTGCTTTGTACGGACAACCAAAGAAGTTCACCTAAATTGATCGTTGCATGGGGTTGGTGTCATTACATAAATTTTTGTTATTATTATTATTTTAGAAACTTGAAAACAGATTTCTTAGGTAGGCTGTGAGGTTGGTACTTTTACTATTGTTATTACTTTTTTTTTAACATATTCATTTCATTTCATATCAGCTTGATTTTGTTATTTGTTTTACAAATGCTTATTTATATTGGAGTTTTTTCATAGGGGGGTTTTTTCATTTATTTATTATTTATCGGGTTCTCAAGTCCTCCCCTACCCTTGAAACTGTTGAAATCTATTCAGAAACATTAAGAAAAATATAAAAAAATACAAAAAAAAAATACAAAAAAAAATTCGAAAACTACAGTAAAACCAAAAAAAAGATTGAAAATTCAGAGAATGTTGCAGATGATGTAGTGTGTGTGTGGTGTTGAGTATCTGGTTATATTGGACATCACGGCAATTGTGTATAAGCGTATAAATGATATTTTTAAATATATATAATCATCGTTTGTAATTGAAGATCATCAAGAGGTTGGATGGATGTTACACAAAAGTTCCCAGATTAGGGTTATAGCCCTAAACATTTGTTCTTTTGCAGAGGTGAGAAGGAGACAAAAAAAAAAATTCTCAAGTTCATCTTCTCACTTAACTTTAGTGCGCACACAATATATATATAAAAAAAACATATTTCAACAAAAATTTTTCAACTACGTTTATATTTCTTTTTCTTTTCTTCTTCTTTTACTTCACAAATCACAGATCACCGAAAATGGCAAGAGGCCCGTATGTTTCACTATTACTATTCTTCATAAGAAGATTGGTTGTGAGATGCAATGGAGTACACCAATAGCAATATTGGGCTTGGAAACATTAAAACCCATGGATTTTTTCTATGGTACACCAGTTGAGAAATCAACTAGGAAAGGGAGCCTTGTCGTGATTCATGTATTTTTCTATTTTCAAGTAACAAAGATTATAAATAAGTTTCATAAGCAGGGAACTTACTTGTATTACTTGTCACTGTTTTCAAAACAAAGAAAAAGAAAATTATTGAATTTGCGACGTAGACTTTTTTATACCCTTTCTCTTTTATCTTCACAGCCAATCTTTCTTATTGATAATGACAAATTGACGAACTTTGCAAACTAACTTAAACTTTTTATTATAGAAAGAAACATTTGAAAAGATTAGCAGCTCCATCCCACTGGATGTTGGACAAATTGTCCGGTACTTATGCTCCAAGACCATCTGCTGGTC